>RJWM01020633.1:24729-36877 GCA_004363535.1 Dasyprocta punctata | reverse complement strand
GAAAGGAAGAAGTGAAATTATCATTCTTTGCAGACGATATGATACTCTACATAGAAGACCCCAAAAATCCATTAGAAGACTTCTAGAAGTAATAACCAAATTCAGTAATGCAGCTGGATACAAGGTGAACACTCAAAAATCAATAGCATTCCTGTATACAAATAACAAAGTCACTGAGAGAGAAACAAGAGAAACCACATCCTACACTATAACATCCAAAAAAATGAAATACTTAGGAATCAATCTAACAAAGGAAGTAAAAGATCTATACAAGGAAAATTACATTACTCTAAAGAAGGAAATCGAAGAAGATTTCAGAAAATGGAAAGATATTCCCTGTTCATGGATAGGAAGAACAAACACTGTAAAAATGGCCATTCTCCCAAAATTATTATACAGATTTAATGCAATCCAAATCAAAATACCACTTGCCTACCTCACAGAGCCAGAGAGCGCATTCCTGAAATTCATCTGGAACCAAAAAAGACCTAGAATAGCAAAGGCAATTCTGGGCAACAAAGGGAAGGCAGGAGACATCACAATCCCTGACCTGAAACTATACTACAAAGCTACTGTGATGAAATCTGCATGGTACTGGAATCAAAACAGACCTGAAGATCAATGGAATAGATTAGATGATACAGCCAGAACTACAAACACACTTAGCCACCTCATCTTTGACAAAGGGGCCAAACATGTACACTGGAAGAAAGATAGACTCTTTAACAAATGGTGCTGGAAAAACTAGTTTTCTATATGCCGTAAAATAAAATTAGATCCATGTCTATCACCATGCACTAAAATAAAGTCAAAATGGATCAAAGATCTGAATATTAAAATAGAGACACTAAACTTACTAGAAGACAGAGTAGGTAAAAATCTCAATGATATAGGAGTAGGCAGAGAGTTCATGAACAAAAATCAAAATGCAAGGCAAACACTTCTGAGAATCAAGAACTGGGATCTCATCTTACTAAAAAGTTTTTGCATGTCAAATGAAATCTCCAACAGAGTGAAAAGAAAACCCACGAACTGGGAAAATATCTTAGCCAATTGTCTATCGGTTGGGGAGCCTCCTTTGATGCTGTTGTTGAATCTGCTGGCGAGTTTGCACTGGGTAAAGCTGATTGGCACTTTGACTCACAAGTTGTTCCTCCTCTATTGTTTTGCTGGCCTGAGGGAAGGCCCTCATTTCATTTTTTGGCAAAAGTGTACCATTCTTATGGAATTTAGAATGACAATATTCGGCCCAATGCCTCCCTTTTTGGAATCTCGGATAAAGTCCAGGTGCAGGACCTGAGTCCTCCATGCCAAAGGCACCTTTTCCTTGACTTGCTGCAGGGGCAGCATCTGTCCTATTAGATCCAGCAAGAGCTCTGCAATTCTTCCTAACATGTCCCATTTTTCCACAGTTAAAACATTTCATCTTACTTTCTTTTGCATTTGCAAGGCCAGCCATAACTTGAGCCATCATTGTTGTCTTATAGGATTCAGTTCCAATGTCCTGACATGCTCGAATATATGTTGTTAAATCATTAGTTGATCTTACAGGTTTAAAGCCTGTTTACAATCCCGATTGGCATTCACATATACCAAATGTAAAGTTAAAATGTTCGCTGCCTCTGTGTTTGAAACCTGCCTGTGAACAGCTTCTTGTAATTTAGACACAAGTTGAGTAAATGGCTCTTGGGGTCCCTGTAAAATGTGTAAAAAGGATCTTAAGGGAGCCCCATCTTCCGGAATAGTTGCCCAAGCCTTTTTAACTAAATCTGCCAATTGTGTATATAACTCTTCAGGGCACTGGATCTGCTCCTCAATTGGCACATATATTCCTGCCCCAAAAAGCATTTCCTCATTTATTGCTGGACGTGGATTGGGACCTGTCTTGTTTCTATGAGCCTGCTCTGAAACAAGAGTTTTTAACTTTACATCAAAATGAAGGAATTGAGCAGGAGACAGGCATGTTTGTGCCAGATGTTTGATAACATAAGGTATCAATTGATATGTATCCAAAACCTTTTGTAAGAGCCCCACAGTAAACGGACTTTGGACTCCATTGTTAACCACACTTTGTCTAAGGTTTTTTAGCAGTTGTGTTTCAAGCGCTTATGAACAAGATACTCATCATCATTAATATCATCTTGAATTCCAATTGGGATGCAAGCAGGAGGAGTGTTGTTCTACCCCTTGGCTGCATCCTCTCCCCTTACAATCTGTAAGTTTCTGGATAGAGCCGTGTGAGATATGCCTTGAAGAGGCTCGTGCTTCTGTTGAGCTTTAGTGGCAGGCACCTCAGCAGGGAGCTCTTTTATTCCCTCCATACCCAAATCAGAGTCTGACTGCAAGCTCTGTAAGGGACTTAAAATTGAACGAACCAGATTCCAAGTTGAGAACATCTCAGGAGAAATGATTTTTCCTGTGCTGTGTGCCCTTTTAAGATTTTTTCCCAACTCTTTCCCAAATATCAATATCTATAGTGCCTGTTTGAGGAAACCATGGATTATATTTGGTTATCTCTTTCAACATTTTTGCTAGCTTTTTCTTTGGCACACGAGCCCCTGAGCATTTAAGCAGGCTTTGGAGCAGCACTAAATACATTTGCTCCTCAGCAGAGAAACGTTGCCCCATATTTACCCCTGGATAAAATGGCTTGTTCACAGCAGGAAGACTCACCTTTCCTCCCTCTCCTCTCCAGGCATCCTTGGTGAAGTTTTCCGTCCTGTGAAGGCCTTGTCCATATCCACACTTTCCACTCTGGGTGGACTTACTCATTCATACTAAAATTCCTAGTCCAAGGATTTCAGGTCCTTATTCCAGGTGCCAGTTATCAGGGACCTGGCCTAGATCTCCAACCTTCTGAACGAGTGTACAGCAAAAGCTTAAATAAATGAGACAAGTGGTATGATTTTAGGGCTCCAGGAGGATCAAAGCCTCTTGCAGAGGTCTTGACTCTGCAGCTATCATGAGGGCTAACACAAAGAGCCTCTCTTGGCTGCCCATATTTATTTTCATAGCAGACAAAGAGAGGGGATACTGAGGAAAGCACGGGAAATGAGCAGGACCTTGGGAGTCACTTCAAAGACTTCTCCAAGTAGTAAATTGTGCCAATTAAGGAAAACTGTCTTATCTCCATGATGACATTTATGGTGGGAAAGACAGCCTGTAGATATGTGATGTTTGCAGCTGCAGTCTCTATTTAATTGAATCTGAGCCAGGTGTTGTCAGTGGTGACCTTATCTTGCCTTTTGAGGTATCTCTGGCCTCATCAGCCACTACAGACCTCTGCCAGGACCAGTGATTCATAGAGGTTCATTTACTATGAATCAGCTCCCATTGCCAGGCAAGGGGCCTAGGCCTTGGACAGGCTCACAAACAGAAAGTCAATTAGTTAATTTTAAATCCTGCTCAGAGCCACTTTGTAGTGGTCTCCAACAGTTATATCTGACATGTATTAGCTTGTCTTTTTCATGGCATTTTCCTGTTGGTTCAGTCTCCATTGTTTAATTGCTTGCCCTGGCTGATGGCTTCTTTCTATTGGTGTTCTATTAGGTACAATCGTTGAGAGATAGGAGTAGAAGAAAATAAAGGGTAAAAAATGTAAGGCATGAGACTAGAATAAAAAATAGAAAAGGGGGAAAGCAAACTATAAAAAACCCACAAAAACACCACAAAACAAAACAAACAAACAATAAGAATCCAAATGGGACAGGGAAAAAAAACCAGTCTAACAGAGAGAAATCAGTAACATCCTCTTACAGTTTATACACTGTGTCAACTTGAGAAGTCTAGAAGCTTAATTAATAACCCAGCAGTTCTACATCCTGGGGTGTACAGCACAAGCAGTTACCTGTTCATTGTGTCAATTTGAGAAGCTCAGAAGTTTAACTGAGAGACTCAGCAGGGAGCCAGGGTTCTTACTTTGTAAACATCCTCAGCCCATGCAAGAGGAGGGCAGGCAGATGGTGTGAGTGCTACTCCCACCCCAGGGCAGCAGCCTGCATACTATAAAAGGTGAATGAGGAAGGACTGATTGCTGCTTCTTTGGAGGAGCTCGTCTTCACCTTCAGCTTGGATGTCGTCACCTGGCTTCTGGCATAGACTGTTCAGCTTCGTCGTAGACTCTTCAGCCTTCATCGTAGACTCTTCAGCCTTCATTTTAGACTCTTCAGTCTTTGTCATAGACTCTTCAGCCTTCCATTATAGACCCATCAGTCTCCTGATATGGACTTGCATAGGACACTGCAGTAAGCTCCAGCCCTTGGGCTGAACCCTTCCCCCTCCAGCTTGCAGACACCCTCTGCACGCTCCTTTATTCAACTTTGTGGCTGATCATTGTAAGCCAATCTTGTTATTTCTTATACAGTTGTATATTTTGTGTTATATCGGTTCCTCTAGTAAACCCTGATACACATCCCTTTAGTGTCTTTTCTGTGGTAGGTCCAAGTCACACCATCAAAATGTGTTCTATGCTCCAGTCAGGTTTGCCATGGAATGTGTGCTGGGTATGGGACTGACCTTGGCCTTTGGCTGTGGGGCCTGGGATTGGTCTTCTACTGCTGGAGTTCCCTCCATCCCTGAGCCTTTTGATTAAAAAAAATGGTGGTCCCATTTCTAGTCCACATCTGTGTGCCAAAGCATAGCACTGGTTCATATTCACTTCTGGTTCATATTTACTGCTGTTTCAGACTGATTCCATAAGACTGGTCCTGCCTGCTCATCATTTGTGCCCCCACCAGGACCTTGCTGGGTCACTCTGCCACCCTCCTGGGCAGGGTGACCAATGCCACACCCCCCAGTGCCTAGCTGGATGACACTGTAGCTCTTATTTACATCCTTTTCTGATTTTGGAATGTTTGCTTTCAAGAATGACTTAGGGACTATTACTTCCCTTTCTATTTCTTTAGAGTTTGAAGAACATCAGGGTTAGATTTTACCTAAGGTTGCCATGCAATTCTGTAGTTAATCTGCCACAACTCAGATCTTCTACATTGGTAGTTTTAAAATTTCTCCTTTAATTTCATTTATGGGTATTAGACTATGAAGAATTCTTGTATTTCCTAGGTTCAGTTTTGATGTTAAATGCATCTATTAATCCTACCTGTAGTGGTACAGAAGAATTCAAGAGTAATGTTATAGAAACAACTATCTGAAGACCAATAAAGCACGATGGTGAAAGATATGTGGATTTGTGAACAGGGAAATTCAAAGAAAAAATCTGAAACCTTGATATATAAGTTATGACATACCAGAGTGAGAAATGAAGCAAAGTATATTGGTGGTGGTAGAGGGATATTTATAGAATTGGAAAAACAAGGAAAAATATGATGAGAATTAGATGATTGAAAAGGAAGAGTAAAGCAACTGTAAAAAAGTAAACTGGGGATGGAGCTCAGTGACAGTGTTTGCATGGAAACTTTGATGCCCTGGGTTTCACTGCCAGCACCAAAACCAAATGAACAACAAAGAAATAAAAACAAAACACATAAGGAGATAAAAAAAAAAAGTGAATGTTTTTAATGACAAACTATTTCATCATTTGTTGTGTGTGAAGAGATTAATAATGAATTCCATTACATGTTGTTTGAGAAAAAAACATGCTCCTTCTGGACTCTGCCATGGAGACTCACAGAACTGCATTTTGTTTAGTGGGACGACTGACAGGAATATTACCACTAAATTATATGACAATGTGCCTAAGAAAAGAAAATTTTATGTGGTAATCAATGTGAAAAGTTGTACACATATAAGTATAATGGCTCTGACACCAAATGAAACAGACACAATCTTGTACTGTGTATTATCTGTAATTATGTTGGGTAATACATAGATATCATCTTCAAGCATGGAATAGTTACGTGTTAATCTACAGATGGTTGAAAACAGCTGAACATGTAGACTAAAACATAAATTATAACCATAAAGCATTTCATTTTTATTTTTTATTTTATTTTTTGCTGCACCAGGAATCAAACTCACAACCTTGCACCTGCCAGACAGGTGCTTAAGCCACTGAGCCAAGCTCCTGGCCCTCATAAAGCATTTCAATATCCAAATTCTTTTTTAGAAAAAATGGACTATGTGCACAAGCCATTTAAATAGAATCTAGTACAAAATGAGAAAAATTAACAAAAGTTCAGCTTTGGGGTCATGTTGCCCCACATTTGTTAGTAAAATGTGTATTCTCAAAACACAACTTATAAATATCTACCCCAGACATCTCAACAGTGAGTGTACTGTGTTTACAATTTCAGATATCTCCTGTTCCTATATTTCACAGAAAATAGAAATCCAATATTGATTTATTTGTACATATTTGCATTATGAGAAATGGTCAAAGGATTTTCAAACTCTGAGGTACAATATAGTACATTCATAGGAATTTAATCCAATATGCAGTATTATACGTATGACAAAGATTTGTGTGTATCACTTTTTAATGGTATTTCACAGAACTGTGTTCACTTGGAATATGAAAGAAAGCAAGATGACTAGAGATACAAAAAACATTGATATTTATTTTTCCACTATGAATTGCCATGTACACATGAAAGGTTATGTGAAAATGAGGTCAACGCAAATCATCTATTTATCTTATCCTTTTGTGTGGATGTATGTTTTCTGAGGCTACAGGAATCACAAGATGGTTTCTAAAATTACTCACACAAGGTTTCCCTTTAGTATGAATTTCTTCATCTACATTAAAGTGAAAAAAGTTAAATGGTTTGCCACATTAATGACATACATATGGCTTTGCACACACGAGAATTCTTTCATATATTTGAATGCATTAAGAAACATAAAATCTTACATTGTGCACAGATGTTCACTCTCTTCATTACTTACTCCTTCATTTATGTAGTGGTGTATCTATGGATTGAAAGATTCCTTCAATTTCTTACAAAGGACTCTGACTGCAGAGAGCTTTCCCACATTGCTTACATAAATATGGTTCAAGTCTTTCATGTTTTTGACAATGTTTCTCTTGAAAACTTTCCCATATTGTTACATAGAGAGGGTTTCTGTACTTTTATGTCTTTTACATTGATGGTGTCTGGTGAAGGCTTTCCCACATTTTACAAACATAAGCTTTCTCCTTAAAATGGCTTCTTTCATGTGTTTTACAATAAGTTTGTCTGGTGAAGGCTTTCCCACATTGGTTACATACATAGGGTTTCTCTCCAGTGTGAGTTCTTTCATGTCTTTTACACTGACTATTTGTGGTGTAGGTTTTTCCACATTGGTTACATACATAAGGTTTCTCCCCAGAGTGAATTCTTTCATGTCTTTTATAATGATCATGTGTGGTATAGGCTTTCCCACACTGGTTACATACATAGAGTTTCTCTCCAGTGTGAGTTCTTTGATGTATTCTACATCCACTTGGGGATTTAAACGCTTTTCCACATTGCTCACATACATATGGTCTCTCTCCAGTGTGAGTTCTTTGATGTATTTTACATTGAAAAAGGGAAATAAATGCTTTCCCACATTGGTTACATACATAGGGTTTATCCCCAGAGTGAGTTCTTTCATGTCTTTTCCACTGACTGTTTGTGGCATAGGATTTCCCACAGTGGTTACATACATAGGGTTTCTCTGCAGTGTGAGTTCTTCGATGCATTCTACATCCACTTCGGGATTTAAAAACTTTTCCACATTGGTCACATACATACCGTATCTCTTCAATGTGATTTCTTTCATGTAGTTTACATTCCTTTTGGCATTTAAATGCTTTTCCACATTGCAAACAAAAATATGGCTTCTCTCCAGTATGAATTCTTTCATGTATTTGATAATACCTGTGTGTGCTAAAGGCTTTCCCACATTGGTTACATACATAGGGTTTCTCCCCACTGTGAGTTCTTTCATGACTTTTACAATTACTGTGTCTGCTAAAAGTTTTCCCACAATGTTTACATACATATGGTTTCTCTCCAGTATGAGTTCTTTCATGACTTTTACAATGACTTTGTCTTGTGAAAGCTTTCCCACACTGGTTACAAACATACGGCTTCTCCCCAGAGTGAGTTCTTTCATGTCTTTTACAATCACTGTATGTAGTAAAGGATTTCATACAATGCTTACAGACATATAGTTTCTTCACACTGTGAATTTTTTTGCATTTCCAAAATGAAACGTTATTATTGAATACTGCTCCACACTGTTTACTCATATAGTGATTTTCTACAGTGTTAGCTCTTTCATGTATCTGAATATCATGCTGAGAATTGAAACCTTTTTCATATGGTATATATACATAGTTATTCATTACACTGGGATTTGTTTCACCTATTTGAACACAGCTGACTGTATTGAAGGGTTTCACATCTTGCTCAAAGACAAAGGACTTCTGTTCAGTGTTGCTTCCTTTCAGATGATCAGAGTGGCATTTAAAACTTTGCTTGTATTCATAGGGTTTCTCTCCAGGGTCTTTGTTTGCATGCTTGTGAAAGCAGTGGGTGTCAGTGCAGGTTTTCCTATCTTCAAATTCCTGATGCTCCTGTGGTTTGATTCTTGTGTTAGCTACAATGGGAACTTTTGGCAACAAGTTACCAATTAAGGGCTTTCTATAAGCATACTGTTCACTTGGTTTTGTACTGAATGGTTTCATGTTCATATTAATATCTGGAGTCCAAAATCTCATTTCTTCATGCGGATACCATAATTTATATTGTAAGCATTTCTTAACTTCTTTCCTTCTGCAAAAGAAAAATAAGAGAATACAATCACTCACATTTAAAAGCCTTTTTATTAATGATTTACCATGAGGAGGTCAGGCTAGTTGCCTTCTAAGAATACTTGATCATGAATTTACTGTATACTGTGGATCACGGCTTGAAGACAACATTTATTTACCTAAAGTGTAATGTACATTTGTGAGTTTGTAATTCACATGACTGCAATATATACTTTCCTTTTTAATAATTCATATATATCATATGCGGGCTAGTTTTGATACCCTTTCCTTCAGGATTCAACTCCCTCTGCCTTCCTCTGAACTTCTTAACATTCTCTTGATCATTTACTGCTCTGCTTTCTACCATCTCTCCTTTATTTTACCACTTAATTCATATACTTGGGTTTTCATACAAAGGATAACATGTAGTGATATTTATGTCTCACACATTAAGTATAAGATAGTGATGACAGAATTCATTCACATTTTGTTAAGTGGCATCATTTCATTCTTTTCTATGGCTTAGTATTCTTTCATTAGATAGACACACCACATTTGATTCAGTGTTGGAGATGGATTCCAGAGTTTTAGCACTGAGCTACATCCCAGGCTTATTTTTTTCTTTTAATTTTAACACAGTCTTAGCAACCACTGTTACCTAGGCTGGCCATGAATATACGACTTTTCCAATTCAGATTTACATATTGTTAATATTTAGAACACATTAACATCATGTTAAGGTTATTCATTTGCCTTAATGTACTCATCTGTAAATGAGCATGAAGGATGTTTCCTGAGTTTAGGTATTGGACACTGTGCTGCTAGAAAGATGAACATGTATGTATTATTACAATGTGATTTCTTCAGCCTTGAGAAGAAGATACCCAGGAGAAGTATAGCTGGATAAAACACAGTTTCTATGTTTTTGTAGGTATCATCTCATTATACAGTCAAACTAGCATTGACTCTCTATGTAGCCCAGCCTGATTGCTACCTCTTGGTAATCCTCCTGAATCAATGTCTTGAGTGCTGAGGTATGCACCACTATTCCAAGAAAAGTGGAATTTCTCTTTTCACCCTTTTCAAAAATGTCTATGCACATTTCCATTAATATTATGCTTTATGAGTAGCCCACCAAGAACATGAGATGGTGTATCCTAATATTTTTGAAAATGAGTGGACTGAATGGTATGGAGAATTTTCTAAAAAGAGCTACTTATCAAAATCATGGCATTCATTTGCTCTTTCAATACCTACATGTGATTAACAATTAGGCAAATGTTCAATGTGTTTACTATTTTTAAAAACAACACTGCTTACATAATTTGTTTCACATGAAAGTGGTCTTTTCAACATAGTAATATGTATACATAAATACATATCATGAACTTGAATTTTAGTCCAAACACAATGTATGTTTTATATAAAGCTATGTTCAATATTTCAGTGCCATTTCACACAATATTTTTAATAAACTTCAACATGGAAAATAATTTGACTCTTGTATATTAGATATTTTCACTTGTAGCATAAGTCTGAGATACTGGAATATTTCAAGCATATGATTTTCAGATTACAGATACTCAACATATATGCATCTATGGAGAAATTTCATAAGATTAAAAAAATTTGAACATGGCCTCTCATGTACAGTATGCTTGGTTTTTCTATTTCTGCTCACATCCTGACTCTTAAGAAACATTCATATTTTCAGAGTGAAAATTACCTTATATTTCTCCTGTATTCTTTGTACTCACGTTCAATTCGCTGGTCATCCCAATTTTTTCCTAAAGTGTACAAACAGAATTATAATGAATCATATTGCTTAAAAATTAATACATTCCAGTTAGATTCATAACATAATGTAATCGTAAATGGAAAATGCATGAAGATCTCGCCATATTGCAATTAAGGAAACTGCACCGATGTGCAATACCCTATTTTCTCAGATACTGTAGAGAAAATGATACTTTCCTTACCTATAGTAACCATGTTCCTAAAGTTTTCCCACATCACATCTTTATAAAGCTTCTTTTGGGATGGATCCAGCAAAGCCCACTCCTCCATGGTGAAGTTCACAGCCACATCTGCAAAGCTCACTGCCTCCTAAATAATCAGACAGTTATAATGAGGAGAAAGATTGAGACTCATGACCCCATAAACCACCTTCACGCATAAAAATCTGAAGTGAGGACATGACTGCTCAGCCTAGATGGGATAGCTTATGAAGCACCAGACCACGGGGAAACCAGAGCAAAGCAGAAAGGCCCCAGCAGGGTCATAACTGCTTGCCCATCTGTTGGGAGCAGGTGAAACTGGAATTTCGGCACACCTGTGCAGGAGACACAAACTGGTTTGAAGAGCAAAGATTGCAAAGTGCAAGTCACAATAACAAGCAACTCCAGGCTCAAAATCATCAAGCCCTTAGAATGCCATACCTGCAGATTACTAGGAAGCGGGGTGTCATGTGACTTTAAGTTGCTAAATGTATGTCATAAATGCAAGGCTTTGGGGGAGTTAGTTCCTTTTCTCCCATCAGGAGAGAGGGCTCCACCTAACCTCAACTTTTCTCTTTTCTTTATTTTCCCATGGTCTCACCATCCTTCACTTCGGGAACATGAAGGTAGGTTTCAGAATAAACACAAAGACCAAGAAACACCCACATAGCGAAGCATGCCCTGAAAAACTGACATTTACTATGAATACCTTGATACTGGAGATAAACCTATCTACCTAAGAAATATACAAGTGTCAAGACACACTAACAAAATAAAATGAGAATTAGAAAATGAAAAGATGCAAAAGCAAAATACAAACCATGATGCCTAGCCTAACCAGGACAAGTACAGAGCACAGTGAGATAGAGGAAATCAGAAAAAAATTACCGGAAATTTCTGAAACGAGAGCAACATATTTGAGAACACAATGGATGTGGGGAAAAAAAATCTTAAGTTGCAAAAGGAAATGATGATCAAAATGAAAGACAGTAAACAAGACACAGATAAAAGAAATATAGATCAGCTCAGGAAAATGACAGAAACCATACATGCCCAACACAGAAAAGCAATGGAAACTATGAGACACATTCAAACACAAATTCAGGAGATTAAAAATTGCATTGAAAGGATTTCCAACAGACTGAATGAAGGTGAGGACAGACTGCCAGATCTAGAAGATAGGATTGGGTAGTAATCATGAAAACAAAGATGTCTTAAAAATAACAAGAGATTATAAAAATCTATCCAACAGCCACAAAGTGAAGTGAACAAGAACAACACAAGAAGGATCAGAGTCAGTTTGAAAACCAGAGACAGCACAAAAGTCACAAAAAACTCTTTACAGAAATAATAGCAGAAGCCGGGCGTGGTGGCGCACACCTTTAATTCCAGCACTTGGGAGGCTGAGGTAGGAGCGTTGTGAGTTGGAGGCCGGCTTGGGCTACAATGCGAGCACAAGGCTGGCCTGAGCTAC
>RJWM01020633.1:0-24629 GCA_004363535.1 Dasyprocta punctata | reverse complement strand
GTGCCACAAAAAAAATAATAAATAATGGCAGAAAATTTCTAGCATGGATAAAAAATTTGACATACAAATAAATGAAACATATGTAACTTCAAATAGCCACAATGAATTCTATACAAAATAATATAAAAATAAAGATTCCAGAATTTCAGCAAAAGAATAGAAGAGTAAAAGCAGTTAGGGAAAGGAAACAAAATAAATACAAGGAAAGTTTATCAGAAGCACAGCAGACTTGTTAACATAAACCTTCAAATCAAGGAGGACTGGCAGTGAGGTATTTTAAGCCCTAAAGGAAAACAACCTTACACTGAAATTGATGTACCTAGTAAAACTAACTTGCAAGATTAATGAAGAAATAAGATACTGGCATGACAAAGAAATGTGCAGGGAGATTGGAAATCAAGGGGGAACAAAAGTCACTACATACTGGTTAAGGGAAAACTAAAAGAAGTGGTAAAAATCAAAATACATATTCGCCAAATATGTGTGGATTCAAATGCATAAAACATTAACAGACATGAAAAACCACATAAGCACCTACAATTGCAGTGAGGGACCTTAAAACCCCACTCTCACAAATAGATCAACAAGACAACAAAATCAACAAATACCAGAATTAAACCACACCTGTGAACAAACGGACTTAGTTGATGTCTATACAAAGTTCCACCCTATAACATCAGAATACACATTCTTTTCAGCTGCACATGGGATGTTCTCCAAAACAGACCACATATTAGTCCAAATAACACACGTAAGTAAAAGCAGAGGAATTGAAATCATGCCATGCACGGTATCTGACCACAGTGCAAAGAAGTTAGACCATAGTACAATGAAGTTGGAACTCATCAGTACAAGAAACTGCAAAAACTACATAGGAATAAACACACAGGAATTAAACAACACTGCAGAGCAAATCAATAGGTCACAAAGGAAATCAATAAGATATTAAACAGTATCTTAAACAATAATGCTGACAGAACATGCCAGAAGTTATGGGACACAAAAAATCAGACTAGAAGAGTAATTTACAGCAATGAATTCTCAAATAAATAACCTAATGTTGAGCATCAAACCTCTAGAAAAAAAACATCAAACCCAAACCTCGAATGACAGGAAATTATAGACTGAGAGCAAAAATTAATGCAATGAGGACTAAAACAAACAAAAAAACAAACAAACAAAAAAACACACACACAAAAATCAATGAATCAGAGTTGTTTCTTTGAAAGACCAAATAAAACTGATAATCCCTTAGCCAACCTCTTCAAAAAGAGGAAACAAAAGTCTCAAATTCAAGCAATTAGAAATAAAAAGGGGAAAATCACAATGGATCCTACAGAAATACAAAACATCAATTCTAATCTGAAAACTTGCAGTGTAACAAAATGGAAAACAGAAAAGAAATAGTCAGATTCCTAGACATAAATGAAATGCCAAAACTGATTAAAGATAAAAAATTCAAAATAACCTGATATCATCAATAAAATTTAACATATAATAAAAACTTGCCAATAGAGACAAGCAAAAATCCTGATGAATTCACTGTTGCTTTCTTCAAGAAATTTAGACAAGAACCAATGACATGAATGGTGAAACACTTTAATGAAATTGAAAGGGAAGCACTCCTAGAAGCAAGTATTATGCTGATATCAAAAGCAGAGATGGACCCAAACTCAAAAGAAAACTACAAGGGCAATCTCCCTAATGAACATAAAAACAAAAATCATCATTAAGATACTGAAAAGCACAATGCAGCAAATCATCAAGAAGATTATACACCATGACGAACTAGGGATCATCCCAGGAATGCATGGCTGGTTCAACATACACAAATACATACATGTAATACACGATATCAACATAGCCAAAGACAAAAATTACACTACAATCTCAATAGACTCAGAAAAATATTTGATAAAACCCAACACCCATTCATGATAAAATCCTACAGAAACTTGGAATAGGTGGTCTTCATAAAAGTCTTCTATCACAAACCAATACAACTGGAAGCTGGCACTCTGAAATCAGGAACAAGACAAGGATGTCCAATATTACCACTCCTGTTTAATACATTTCTAGAGACAGTAACCAGAGCAATTACAAAAGAGACAGAAATAAAGGGAATGAGGATAGAAATGGAAGATGTTAAAGTCCCAGTATTTGTATATGACATGATACTCTACATAGAAGAACTCAAACACTCCGCCAAAAGATTTGTAGATTTAATAGCCAAATTCAGTAGTAAAGCTGGATAAAAAGTCAACAATGAAAAATAAACAGCTTTTCAGCACACAAACAACATAATCACTGTGAGAGAAATTAGGGAAACCACACCCTTCACAATGGCATTCCCCAAAAATGAAACACTTGAGAATCAATCTAACAAAGGTGATAAAAGATTTGTATGTTCAAAATTATAATACTCTGAAAATGAAGATATAAAAAGTTATCAGAAACTAGAAAGATATCCCTTGCTCACGGATAGGAAGAACACACATAGTGAAAATGGCCACAGTCCCCTAAGTGTTATACAGATTTAATGCAATTAGAATTAAATACCATTAGCATACATCAAAGAACTAGAGAAAACATTTCAAAATTTCATTTGGGAACAGAGGAGATTGACAAAAGCAATTCTCAGCAACCAAGACAGAGCAACGGACATCAACTTCTTACATGAAATTCCACTAAAAAGCTACAGTGACACAATCAGCATGGTACCAGCAAAAAAGAACAAATCCAAGAATCATTCCAACAGATTAGAAGATTCAACCACAACTCCAAACACAGCAACCTTATCCATGACAAAGGGTCTAGACAAGTTCACTGGAAGAAAGATAGCCACTCTAATAAATGGTGCTGGAAAAACTGGTTTTCTACATGCTGAAGACTAAAACTCTACCAAGTTGATCACCATGCAGTAAACTAAACTCAAAATGGGTCAAAGATCTAAATATTGAAACAGTGGATCCCAGCACTCAGGAGGTGAGGGCATGAGAATTGCTGTGAGTTTGAGGCAAGCCTGGGCTACAAAGTGAGTTCAAGGCCAACATGTACTACATAGCGAGATCCTGTCTCAAAAAGTAAAAAAAGAAACCCACAAAAACGCTAAATCTACTGAAAGACAAACAAAGCAAAAATCTTGAAGGCATAGTTGTTAAGCAGAGTCTTCATGAATAAAACCAAGACTGCATATGAAAAGTACAAAGAATCAAGAACAGGGTTGTCATCCTACAAAAAAGCTTTAACACAACAAAACAAATCACCAACAGAGTGAAAAGACAAACCAAAATTTTAGTGAGTTGTCCCTTACACAAAGGACTTATATCTAGAACATATAAAGAACTGAAAAAAATTGGACGCCTCCCAATTCAAACTCAACCCAAAATGGACATCTGAAATGAACACACTTTTCAGATGAAGAAACACAAATGGCAAATAAATACATGATAAGATGTTCAATGTCATTGGTCCTTTGAGAGACACATATTAAAACAACACTGAGATTTGAACCTTACTCTATCATCATAAAATCAACCCATAACAACTGCTGAAGGGACAGTGGGGAAAAAGGAACCTTTCTCCACTGCAGATGGTTGTGCAGACTGGTTCAACCACTGTGGAAGTCGGTATGGAGAGTCTTCAAAAAACTAGTATTAGAGGTCCCATTTTACCCAGCTATTCCCCTTCTGAGTATCTACCCAGAATACTTTCAAACATCATGTCACAGTGATATATGTGCATCCATGTTTATGACAGCACAATTCGTATAGCTAAATCTTGGAAACAACCCAAATACCCATCAACAGAGGAACAGATTTAAAAGATGTGGTCACTTTATGCAATAGAATACTACTCAGCCATAAAGAAGGATAAACTTTAGACATTTATAGGGAAATTCATGCAACTTGAGACCATACTCATAAGTGAAATAAATCACACTCACATGTGTAAACACTGTATTGGCTCCCCGTAATGAGAAATGGAAAGAGTAAATAAGGTGCACAATGTAAAACAGACATTGTGAAAGGAAAAGAAAAATTGTACAAAAAGAAAGTGGAACAAAGGTGGGAAATGGGGAAAGCAGAAGAGGAAAAGAAAATAACATACAAAATGATTATACTACTAGTTACTCTTCTTTCATTGAAAAGAACAGTGTGTGCTAATAATATCTGGAGAAGATTTTATATGCATGTCTTGTACTCTGAGTAACTACCTTAAAGATAGCATACAACGTATTAACTAGTGTTTTTCTACTGTTCTTAAGTTTTGAAATTTTGTTTTACTTTTTCCATAAAATTTAAAAATATTTGAAATGAGGCCACGTCTTCCAAATGTATACTTCATGTTTTGGTTATCCGACAATTATTCTCTATCCATATGTGCATGTCATAGGGAATTTTGATACTGTATCGTAATTCATATGCTCACTGGTCTTCTTATTCGGTAACCTGAGTTTTATTTGTACACCTTGTCTGAAGCACAATTTACAGAGTGAGCAAACAAGATCAGATACTAACCTGGAAAAAAAAAACCTGGTAGATGAGTATCTGATGAATATCTCTGGCAGATCACAGAAAATACTACTGCCCACTGGGTGGAGTGTAAGGTTAGAAATTCAAAGAGAAGATAGATGTTCAATGGGATTAATGAATACATATATTACCAATGATGCAAAGTCTTTTGTTCTCCTTGAGAGAAGTGGCATCTATGTTTATGCTGGTGGAGATACGCCCATGGGGACATGCAAAGGAGGATTATTCACACTACCAAGTGTAGGGAGCAGCTGAAGCTGCAAATGATCACAGGTGTGGTTCTAAAGCAAGACCTGTAAAACAAAGTACCGAGGGCAAGCCACAGGAACAAGCTACTCCAACCCTGAGAACACCTAGTCCCTTGGCAATCCAAGCAATGAGTTGCTAGACAAAGAGGTTGTCATGTGACATTAACTTCCTAAATGTATAAACAAACCACACTGCTTTGGTAGAGCACTTCCTTTTCCTCCTGCAAGGAGGGCCACACCTGACCTCAGCTTTCTGTATATTGTCTCCCACCTTCATTTCTCCATTCCCTGGCTGTCCCCTCTCCACCCTGCTGGGAACTTTGACAGCTGCGCTGGACACAGCAACTGAGAACTCAGATAAATTAGGGAAAAGTCTCAGTCTTATACAAAGTAGTTTGAGAGTGAAGTAAAGAGTCTGGGCTTAGAGGTTATTGAGATCAACAGGGAATGCACCCTGAGAATTCCCTCGGACAGACAGAATATTGGGGTATCAAAGTATCTGTCCCACCTAATGTTCTAATCAAGTATGCTTTCGATTATAAGGTCTTCATCTGGGCCAAAACTGTAATGAGTGCTGAGGACTAAATAATGTAACTAGAAACCAAACACGGACAACTCACATTTCACTTTCCAGGTCAAAGGAAAGTGCATGAAAGAAAAGTTTCTTTCTCAATAATAAATGTGGATGCTAATTTAAAGTTCAAACAATTCAGAAACAGGATGATCGCCATGAGTTCTAGGCCAGGCTGGGCTAAATAACTGAATTCAAGACTAGGCTGTATGACATAGGAAGACTTCCTGAAATATACAACAAGAACAACAACAAAATCTGGACAAATTAAGTCTAAACTGGAGAAAGAGGAGGAAAAATTACAGCAATGTAAATTACTCTGATGAACGTCAGAAAGAGAAGTTAGGATTATGTTAGCAATCCTGATGAGAAAAAAAAGACAAATTTAAGAAGCAAAACTTCTGAACATAGGTGTAAACATCCTAAAACCTGGACAATTTCACGTTCACACCAGTGCTAGATTCTGACAGTGATAATCACAGAAAAATATCCTTAGTTTTCTCAGAGAGAGGAGTTGGAAAAACAAAAGCATTTTGAAAATTCTGGGGTTTAAGTAAGTTTTAACTGGAAAACCAACAGTTTTCTTCCCAAAGCTTAAATAACTCAGACATTTCTATATCCAGATTCTTGCCAGCAAGTGAATGACGTCAATGAATCTCCCTCCACACTGAAAAGGACAGAGAATGTGCTTCTCATATTTACCTTGCTGGACTATTAAAATGTTCACTATAACTAACAAATAACAATAACAACACCACCACAAACAACAAAATTTCAAAGAATACAGAGAAAGGTATGGATAAAAAATGAAAAAAACTAAGAATCAACAAAAGAGTATTTGAAAAATGTCAGTGAATTATCTACATGAAGACAACTGAACAACTGAAAACTATCATACTCTGAAAAGGTGATCCAAGAGGATATTAGAAAATATAAACATGTACTCTGCTTTTGGATAGACAAAAATCATGTAGTGAAAATGGGGATAATTCCAAAACTGTTACGTTGATTTAACTCAATCTCAATCAATATAACAAGAGCATACCACACAGAAATACAGAAAACAATTCTAAAACTCATATGCCAAAACTAGAAGAAATCTAGAGCAGTAAAATCATTCCTTGGCAACAAGGAGAAGGCAGAAGGCATAACAATCACCAATTTGAAGTTATCCTACAAAGCTACTGTGATTAAAACAACAACAACAACAACAACAACAACAACAACAAAACAGCATGGTAGTGGAAAAAACAAACCAAACCAAAACAAAATTGAAATCAAAATTTAAAAGACAAAAAACAAACCAGACCTGAGGATCAATGGAACAGATTGTAAAAAGCAAAAAGAACTCCGAGGATGCTTAGCTATCTTATCCTTCACAAAGGTACCAAATAACTTCACAGGAAGAAACATAGCTGCTTTAATAAATGGTGCTGGAAATATTACTTTCTGCATGTCAAAACAAAAAATGCAAGACCCATATCTCTTACCATGCAATAAACTGAAACTGAAATTGATCACAGATGTAAATATTAAACTACAAACACTTAACCTACTGTGAGATAGAATATGTAAAACTCTGAAACACTGAAGTGTAAAGACTCTATGGACAAAATCCAGGTTGCTCAAGTAATAGTACAAAGAAACAACTGGGAGCACATCAAATTAAAAAGCTTTTGCACATCCAAAGAATCCAACTGGTTAAAAATACAACCCACAAAATGTTGGAAAAATTTTTAGCATATACTCCTCAGAAAAAGGACTAATATCTTAAATACATGAACAAGCAAAAAACAAAATTACAACCCTCCAAATGTAAAGACCGATTCCATACGTGGGTATACAAAATGAGCAGATATTTCTCAGATGAAGAAGTACAAATTACATTTAAAAATGCTCAACATCCCTGGTCAGTTGAGAAATGCAAATTAAAACAACAGTGAGATTTCATCTGACTCCAAAAATAATGGCTATTATGAAGAAATGAACTAGTAACACATGCTGACGAGGGTGTAGGGGAAAAAGCAACACTTCTGCATTGCTGGTGAGTGTATAAACTGGTACATTTACTACAGAAATCATTATGTAGATTTCTCAAAAAACTAAAATGGGACCTTCCATTTGACCTGTCTATCTTTCTGAAAGAGTTCAAAGCATGATACCACAGCAATATACGCACACCCACGTTTATAACAGCACAACTTGTTATACTTAAGTCTTACAGACAGCCCAGATGCCCACCAAAAGAGGAATGAGCCAAGAGTGAGTGCAATGTTCAGAACATTTTTTGAAAATTCTTTGCTGAATACTGATTACTATCTCCTACCACCTCTATTCCTTAAAAAGAGAAAACAGAGAAATTATAACTCAGATGACCTGACTGTGTTTCTCTTAGTGAAGAGTACTATTCTTGAATTATTCTTTCTTTCACACTAGATGTCTTGAGTAATAGATGAAATTCTATCCAGCTAGACTGAAGTTTTACCACAATGAAAAAGCCTTGAAACTTTGGGCATAATTCAGTAAGACCTACAATAATTAAAGAGGAAAATGAAAAATCAGATTTCAAAAATTCAAAGAACTTTTTAACCAGGGAAGCCAATCCCTTTGAGATGTATATTTGTCACATGTCTCCAACCAGCAATTCTACCTTCAGACAGGCAAATGTGAGATTAAGTATTTCTTAGGAGTATAAGAACAAAAAGCATGCCAACAGTAGAACTTCTGATTATCTGCAAGGTATGTTTATGTGCGTAGTTTTATTTGTATATAACCCAGATGGTCCCAGAATAATTAAAAAATAAGAGCACTAAGTAACAAAAAATTCATATAGATACCTTTTTACTTACATGACTGAAAAATGTGTTAAAAAGATAAAATAAAGGTGTCCTCAACTCTTAACCATATATATTTCTGGTGCAGACCAATCAATTATACATTAGGTGTTCAAATTTAAGAAAAATTTAAGTTTTGTAAAGCTTATAAAAAAGATTAAAGAACACAAAGGTGAAGTAACTAAATTCTTTGAGTTTGTTAGGATCTTAAAGACTTGAGAATCAGAGTCAGATATGGAAATAATGTGCCATTCATAATACAGCACAGGCTTAGAACTGTTTTATTTAAATGTTTTATTTAAGTTATTATACCTGTAATCCTAGTATTACAGACATCTAAGTTAGTAAGTGATATTATAGGCAGTTGACAAGGTTAGGCTCTCAAAGAAGACAGTGGAGAAGATAAAAACACATTGCAACTGTGGTGAGAGTTGCTGCAATAGTCGCCTGACAGGCCTCAGGATAAAGGAAACAACGATACCCACAGACTTCCCAGAGGAAGGAACAGCAATGACTGATATTCTAAATAGACATCATTCAATTTGGATGGGGGAGCAAAAGCTCCCTGACCCAACCCTTCTAGAAAACTTCCTCATTCAATCCATGTACACTTGTTTTGTGTCTTGCTTCCCCAGTGGATCAATATTACCTAAGTGATTATACTTATATGGTCAAATGATATTATCACTTGACTATAATATTGTCCCATCACAAACACGCCTTATGATTTCATAACCATCTCATGATTTTCCCTTATAGTTTCTCACAAGAAATAGTGTCCTTTGTAATCTACTTTCTGGGTTCCCTTCTGTCTCCCTTAGACAAAACCTATTTTCCCTCAATAAATATTCCCTCCTGTTCACCTCCATTGTTCTTTTGACTTATTTCTTTGATTTAGGGGAACACAAGCTCAACATAATTGTCCTCTAAGAAGCAGGGAGGTAAACTATTTCCTTTATACATTTTGGATTATTTTTATTCTTTTTTATTATTAGTAATAATAATGATCAGAGTAAAGCAAAACAGAGAGAACCATATTGGGCCTCGAAGACAAGACAGAAGAGAATCCCCCATACTTGCTACATTGCCTACTGTCACCTTCCAAAGAGATGCTCAGGTTGCTGACCAGAGGCCTGCAAAATCTACAAAACAATACTAGCAAATAGTTGCTTGACATTCCTTGGTTGCATCAGTTTAGCCAGACCTATGAAACAGCAGGTTGCTGACGGGGGGTGGGTATGTTTGTCCCTGTTTCCAAGCCCGTGCGCCAGTGCCACTGGGCCCCGGCAGGCTGGGCCCCACAAGGGGGCATTCTCATTCTCCTCTGGGGTCCCGAGGTCAGGCCCCTGGAGGGCAGCTTACATGTGTCCTGGTCAGTGCCTGCGCAGCTGGGTCCCAGCCAATTATTTTTATTCTTATATCATCCCTATCTCAGCAGCACATTGGAGTTTCTTGCAGGAGGTTTGCTGTGAGTTTGAAGTCAACTTAAACTACATAGCATGACTCTGTCTTTAAAAAGTTTAAATTGTTTAAATTCTTAGAAAATGTTACTTTGAATTAATTTAGAGTTTGCTTCTAGTATTCATTGGGGGGTTTCTAAGAGAAAGCAATTTGCAAAGGCTGGTTAAGAGATATGGAGTATACAAAAAAAAAAAAAAAAAAAAAACTTTTAAATCCTGGAGGAAATAAAAAGCAAATCATCCATGTAATGAGCAGCAGTGAAATTCCCAACCGGGTCTGCCTATTTTCCATCCTTAGAATCCTCAGTATGTCACGACTGCAAGATTGGTTTGTTCCAAAATTATCACAGGACCACTTTCTTAAAGAAGAGTGAATTACCAAGACTGACAACTTCTACTTGGTCATTCTACTCAACAGGCATTGATTTGGATAACAGTTATCTCCATTGACTTATAATGCAGAAGTAGAAGCACTTAAATTTCTGTTTATTAGATATTACCTAATATGAGTCCATTTGAGAGCTTTCTACCTATGTTTATGGGAAGGAATAGACAGCTTTGTTTCATGCATTAACTTATACCTGAGTAAACATATAGCCATGCTGCACTTTTTCCTAATTTCCTAAATAGTTGGCACATGTTCATATAAGTAATAACTTACACAACTGTAAGAGGAAGCCACGAGGAATCAAAATGGGCTGGCTATTTCTCTCTGCAGTTCTTGGAAATTTCTTCAATTTTTAATGCCCATGACTAATAAAGTTCTTTTAAGTCTTATAAATAAATTCACTTATGAGCATCTTTATTATCCAGGAGAGTTTGCTTTTGGAGACAGTGGGAGAGGCCACCATCAGAACCTTCAAAATAAAAGGATTGAGAGATGTGAAGTACAGAAGTGAAACTTCGATGCTGATTCTGCAAAATGGCTTTCTGACCAAGGCCAGGGACTACTGATCCAAACAATGTGACCTTTCTACCCCTAGCTTGCAAGCTTCCTCTCTCCTCCCTTCATTGACTGAAGTCCGGGAGGTACTATCTTCTCAACTGCCATTTTAGTTGCTAACCTGACCCTTCTCTGTGCATTCCTTTGTTTGTGGTATGTCATTTGCTAATCAATTATCTAGTTCTAACATCTTCTTCTGGAATTTCTGGTTGGGGGTCATTGAGATTAAGACCAAAATAACTCCCTTCACTGTCTACGGATAGGTGTGCAAATTTCATCCACAGCTAAATAAAAATGACCATCTCTCTCTCTATTTCTTACAGTGACTTTAAAATTTAGTTAAAAATAATTTACTGGAGTCCATGTAAATTTTCAGGTTCAAAAGTCCCACACATCTCTTCACAGATTTTTAAAACACCTGTCAGTTGTAGGACACAAAGACTCAAATTTCATGTATTGAGTATAACTTTTAATTTTATTTTTATTCTCCAGAAAACACTGTTTTAGGTCAATAACTACTTTGTGCCAGATGTTATACATTTTGTGGACAACATAGTGGTAAATGTGAAAAATTTAGTTAGTTAGCTCTGTATGTAAAATATCTGAATTATTTATAATAAAATACTAAAGACATCTGTGAAGTATAAATTCATGTATTCTTTGCTTCTTAAAATTCATAAATGGTGCATTTGGATTTACTAAATATGTTTTGTAGTATGTTTTATCTACACATGTGAGTGTGTGACACTGACATAAAATCAAAAGGTGTCTAATCTCTAATAAATTTGAGTAAATTCTAGTAAAACTGTACACATCGAAAACAGAGCCTTTTATTAAACTATAGGTCAAATTAAAAATAAGCTTTAAAGAGAATGAGTTTTGAAATGACAGGGTTATATCTGGTCATCATTTTATTAAGCACATTTATTAACTTTACTAAGCACAAGTCACTTAATACCTTAAAATGGTTTAAAGAAAACATGCTCTAAGTGGTTAACAGTTATGGCTTACCTTGCCATTATTGGGTTTGTTTATATGGTTTAACATAAATAGTTTTAAGAGGTGCCAAAGGCTTGCTTTTTTCTTTAATGTATAAACCACTCTTAGTTTATTCTTTACTCTGATTAAGAATGTAAAATGAGTTTTTTAAAAATCACTTTTTTTCTAGATCTTTTTAAAACTATGGTTTAAAAATAAGTGATTATGAATTTTTCCCATCTCAAGTATGTGATATGCTCTTTTGTAGATGAACAGTGTTCATATCTGTTAGAAATTCTGGGGCACAAGACCCCAGCCTTTCCCCGTGAGTCAGCACCATTTGCGGACTGTGGAGGTGGGGAGGGAGAACAAGGCCCCACCAGGAAGGAAGCCCTGCCTGGAAACCAGTGCCATGTGTGGGCCACCACCCGAGTGGGGACAGCCAGACCCCAGCCTTTCCCCATGAGTCAGTGCCTTTCACAGACTGCAGTGGGTGATAGTGAGGCTCCACCAGGAAGCAAGCCCCACCTGGGAATCAGTGCCATGTGCAGCTGCTGTTGCAGTGGGGACAGCCAGACCCTAGCCCCTTTTGGCATGTGGGCTGACAAACAACAAGTACCAATCCCCTACCCCTCCATAAGCAGCCAGCTGATCAGGTGAAACACAGGCTGTGATGTGATGAGAGCTATCGAGGTGAAACGCAATTGGATGCCTATGGTGTGCAGTGTGGTTTCTTGGGGGGATCTCCTTTTGAGGGTGGTAGCCACTGTTGATTCCCTATAGTCTTGTTTTGAAGTCCTATAACATTTTCATTATTTTGTTGTGTTGGGTTTTATTCTCTTTTGTTTTGTGTGATTATGTTAAATCCCATGGCTATCTATGAGCAGCTATTTCAAAGATAACAAGATATATTATGGTAACCATTTTGGATTTACTATTATCTTGTTTTGAAATGCTTTATTGCATTCATTGCTTTGTTTTTATTGTTTCTATTCTATTCTGTTCTGTTTGATTTTTTCTTTTCTTTTCTCCTTTTTTTTTTTTTTTTTTTTTTTTTTTTTTTTTTTTTTTTTTTTTTTTTTTTTTTTTTTTTTTTTTTTTTTTTTTTTTTTTTTTTTTTTTTTTTTTTTTTTTTTTTTTTTTTTTTTTTTTTTTTTTTTTTTTTTTTTTTTTTTTTTTTTTTTTTTTTTTTTTTTTTTTTTTGGTATCAGGATCAAACTCATGACCTTGAGCTTGCCAGGGAAGCACTTACACCATTGAGCTAAATCCCCGGCCCTGTTCTGTTTGATTTTTACTATGTCTGAAGGTATCTGCAGCTATTTTGAAGACTACAAAAGGCATTATGGTGATTATTGTTGGTTTCATGAAGTCTTGAAGTCCTGTATCACCTACACTAATTTGTTTTGATTGGTTTTATTCTGTTTTATTTTCATTGGTTTTATCCTCTTAAAAAAAAATTCGGGGGCACAGATATGTGTTAATAACAAGTTTTAAATACTGATAACCTATTGTGGGGTGACATAATTATATAATAACATGAAAGATATGTTCTTATGCATTGATCAAATATCTTGACAATGTAAATCTTGAGTAAAACATTTCTAATTAGAGATTTTTTTTCTAAAAAGTTTTAAATAATTTAAAACAGAGAGAATGGTACTATCTTTTTTAAAACAACAAGCCTTTGATTATTGATCTTTTCTGAAGAAAATGTAGAAAAAAACTTTTAAAAAGAGGTTTTAAATTTTCCAAATAATTCTAGTGTTTTCCAGTCTCACTATAATTAAACTATCAAAAAACATTGAAAGCTGGGCGTGGTGGCGCACGCCTTTAATCCCAGCACTCGGGAGGCTGAGGTAGGAGGAGCATTGTGAGTTTGAGGCAGGCTCGGGCTACAACGTGAGCACAAGGCCGGCCTGAGCTACATAGTGCAACCCTGTCTCAAAAAAACTAGGGCTGGGAGTTTGGCTCAGTGGCTTAAGCACCTGTCTGGCAGGTGTGAGGTTGTGAGTTCAATCCCCAGTGCCACAAAAAAAAAAAAAATAAAATAAAATAAAATAATTGAAATCTCAGTTGGGTATGTTTGCACATGCCAGAAAATTCCAGAACTTTGGAGAACAAGGGATAAGGATCACCACAATTTTGAGGACAGCCTAGAAAACATACTAAGTTCAAGGCTGTCCTGAACTACATACTGAAAGTCTGTCTCGAAAAAAAATAAAAAAAAACAATCACACATATGTAACCATTGTATTGTTGCACTTGTGTTACAAACTGAAAAAAAACTATGTATATGCTTATGTATATTTATATTAAAAATATAGTTAAGATAGTTAAAGAAAAAAATTTTTGAGTAAAAAGTTTTCACAGGGTCATTTTCAGATTTCATTTTTTACTGTGAATTGTTCTTTTAAAAATAATACAGCATTCATAACATTTGTATTTCTTGCCAATATTTTTCTAATGTCCTATACATTCTTTTTTCTATAAAATAAAAAAATTAAGTCTTAGGGCTTTTACTAATCTCATATTTCTGGTTGTACAAACAACTAATATATAATTTTTTTGATTTTTGAAAATGTCATTGTTCAAATATAATGCAATCAATCATGACTGTTGTTAATACTGCATAAATGTAAACTGTTTTGCTACATTACTGCTTTGTGTATTGCTTATAGTCATCTGAGTGACAAAAGTCATGTTCCTCTGAGATAAAAGAATCTTGCTCAAAAATGTACATTTTTACTTGCCAAAATACACATTAATTTTTGGATACCATTCAAAATTATTTATAGTTCTGAATATGTACCTAAAAATCCTAAAATTTTTACTAAGCCATAATTTTTAGTTTCAACATTAGTAAATTGTATGCTTTTTCCCAAATGGTGGTTCACATCAGTTTATCAGAGATGACTCTTAAGAATTTCCTTGAGCCGGGCGTGGTGGTGCACGCCTTTAATCCCAGCACTCGGGAGGCTGAGGTAGGCAGAGCATTGTGAGTTCGAGGCCGGCTTGGGCTACAACGCGAGCACAAGGCCGGCCTGAGCTACATAGTGCGACCCTGCCTCAAAAAACTAGGGCCGGGAGTTTGGCTCAGTGCCTTAAGCGCCTGCTCTGGCAGGCGTGAGGTTGTGAGTTCAATCCCTGGTGCCGCAAAAAAAAAAAAAAAAAAAAAAAAAAAGGATTTCCTTGACATAGCATTCTGACAAAATTAAGCCTGCCTCACCGAAATACCGGCATTTTTCAATTACCTTGGACACTATGCTCAAGTCTAATATAGAGACAGGATTTGCTTTCTCTTATTGGCTTGTTTCATTCCCATTATAAACATTGAAACAGTCTGTCACGGTTTTAAAGTTTTAGCATGCTGACTCCAGAATTAGCAAGATTAAACAGAAAGGTCTTCTCTCTATGTTCATTTAATTACCAGTTTTTAACTTATTTGAAGGGAAACTAGGAAAACATATTTCATTATTAACAGAAACAAAAGTCAAGAATCTATCTATGACATGTGAATTTGATGGACATTTTAAGGAACAACTACATTTTGAAAACTAAATTGAATTAGCCAGGCCTAGTGGCACAGGTCTCAAATCCCAGCACTGAGGAGGCTGAGACAGATGACTGTCGTGAGTTCAAGGTCAGCTGGGGCTTCATAGTGAATTCAAGGTGTGCCTGCACTCCAAAGTCAGACCCTATCTCAAAACAAACAAACAAATAAAAAATAAATTTATTAGAAGACTGAACTTTTATCAATTTTTTGTAAAATTTTCTAATATCAACCTTGAAAGGAGATAACAGATGTTGCACTCTGCTCCTTTTCTCAATTTCGTTCTGTTTTCACAGAGGAAAATCCTCCTCACATATAATTGTAAAGAAGGGATTTTAATAACACCTAGAAATAGTCACACACTTTTAATTATTTATATACAGGCCTTCTATAACTTAAGAAATTCTTTTATAAAATCTGTAATTTATTCATAGATAAAAATACTACATACAATTTAGGTTCCAAGGAAATGGATTACAAAGGCTGCAAAGCAGGCCAATGATGAAGTCTTTGCAGCTTCACCCTCTGATTATCAGTCACTGCAGCATTATTTGGGTCTCAGGAAGGGCCTGAGTGAAAATATAACACCAAAGGCTGAGAAGCTAAGCGAAAGTGATACAGCATGGTCATTTTAGCTAAGTGACAAGGGATGCCCAAACCTGCACACACAATAAGCTCAGGTCTATTATTCAGGGGCTCGATGAGAAGCTAGTTGCTATTCAGCTTTGCTTTGAAGAGGTCTTCCATAGAGACACTCATTTAGACTCTATGTCTAGAGAAGGTCAGATTATCCTAAGACAGTACTTTATCAGTCAATCAGCTCCATGTATTAAGAAAAGGCTCAAAAAAAAAAAAAAATCCCCAACTGAGCCCATAAAAGAAAATAAGCCAGTTGGCTGATGGAACTTATTCAGTATTCAATAACCATAATGAAGTAGAGGACAAACAAGAACTGGATAAGGAAAGAAGAAAAGGAATTAAAACAAGTAAAAATTGTCCTTTTAAGAAAAACCAATCCTCAGAACACAAGCTCAGTTTACTTTTTTCCTTCTCCCAACATGGCAACCCTGGGCAAAACCCTTTCAACTGCACGTGGGTCTGCCCATTCCCTCTTACTCGCATATAGTTCTGTTCCACACATGAAAGGACCATCCTTTTGGAATTTTCCATAGGAACAGATAATTATTTCACTAGGCAAGGGCCATCTTCTCTCACCCACTAAGACTAAGGCTAAGAATAAGACTAAGACATTATCAAATTCCACGGATTTCCACCTTCCAAAACATAAAGGACACCAGGCCCCAGTGGTACAGTTTCATTTCTTTACTGCACTCTTGAATTTGTCCTACATTTACCTCTAATAAATCTTTCCCATGCATATTTTCTTCACATATCCTGAAAGTTCTTTTTCCATGACAGGCATCTGCGAACCTGCGTATTTATTATAAAGGGATTTCAGCCTGGGGGACTCTCATATCCAGCCTGTGGCAAAGACATCAGAGAAATATTGCCTAACACAAGATCTAACAACCCTATTAACCTATTCTTCTGTCATTAAGATGCAAGAAATAGATAGTTGGATTCAGTGATTCAGTATAAAACAAGCCACCTAAGACATCAGAGATGAAGAAGGACCACAAACTTCATATACCTGTAAACAAATAGAAAACATCAACTTTCTTTTCAGGAGAGAAAACACCAACCACTCTGGTGAACTACATGGTAAAATGGTTTGCCCCTTCTAAACTGATTGTATTTATAGTCTCACTACTGTCTTCCTTACCAGTTACTAAAATAATAGTTTTACCTGAGTCATAAAAAGGCCATAGCCAAATATATCTGAGTGTATTCTAGTTTAATAATAATAATAATAAAAAAAACAAAGTTCCATAGCCACACATACAACTCAGGCTTGTAATGCCAGCACATGGGAGTCGGAAACAGGAAGATCACCACTAGTACTTTGTCAGTCTGGATTACATAATGAGTTTCACATCATGTGTATTTTATTGTGATACTTGGTCTCAAATGTCAAAAAAAAAAAAAAAACTGCAGAAGGTATAACATGTAGAGGATAATGAGCAGAAATAGATTGTTACATTTCATGCTCTAAATATTTAGTATTTTATCCTTGATACTATGTTTATAGCATCAAACAATCAACTACAAATGGTGACAAAAATCTTTTAAAAGCTCTTTTGAAAAACAAGACAGCACTATATTTTTCAAATCTCAGTTAAAAAAGTAAAGAGAGTTCCCTTTCCATTTCTTTGGACACAGGATGGCTACAATCATTTAATTCTGAGCATAAAACAACATATACAGACACAAAATTTATCAAAAATATCAAGCCATAAGTTTTCAATTATTCTAAACTGAGATTTGATTTGGCTGGCAACACAAATCATGAGGAAGAGGAGATGGATTGTCCACTTACGGTGGTAAATTGTGCATTTTAAAAGCTATGTAAATACGAGAAAACAAGAAAGGGAAAAGAAAAAAGATATAAATTTGTATATATATACATAAAATAGCTAAGATGATTATACTACTAATTCTATTAGTTCTTATAAAAGAAGAGTTAATACTCATGATTGGATCAATTTTGCGTGTCTGTATCTGGCAATCTAAGCAACTCTTTTGATGATAACAATATGTAATATAACAACCACTGTTAAATTCCTAAAAAAAAAAAAAAGGCTACGTAAATCTGACTTTTTAGCATCACAAACAACAACAAGTGCACTGCATTCAGACATAAGAACAAACTACAAAATAAGAAACTGTAAAGTTCAGAAAAAAGTATAAGAAAATGACTCTGTGATCTAGGAGGAAAGAATCAGATATAAATGTATAAAGCAATAAATGTTCAGATGATTTTAAAGACTCAAAAACAGTAAAAGGACTTCAGTTCAACAAAGAAAATTCATGATACTAACTTGCAGATTAAAAATCATAGAAAGTATACTCAGTGTCAAAAGTAACAACCAAATAACTGGAGGAGAAAAGACTATTTAAAAATAAAAAAGTAGCCGGGCGTGGTGGCGCACGCCTTTAATCCCAGCACTCGAGAGGCTGAGGTAGGCGGAGCGTTGTGAGTTCAAGGCCCGCTTGGGCTGCAACGCTAGCGCAAGGCCGGCCTGAGCTATGCAGTGCGACCCTGCCTCAAAAAACCAGGGCCGGGGGTTTGGCTCAGCGGCTTACGCGTCTGTCAGGCAGGCGTGAGGTTGTGAGCTCGATCCCCGGTGCCACAAAAAAATAAATAAATAAATAAAAATAAAAAAATAAAAAAGTATCTTCATAGGAAATATACATAAGAAGTATTTCAAAGGAAAGGAAAAAATTAAGGAAATATAAAAAAGAGGAAAAAAAGCCGGACGTGGTGGTGCACGCCTTTAATCCCAGCACTTGGGAGGCTGAGGTAGGAGGAGCATTGTGAGTTCGAGGCCGGCTTGGGCTACAACGCGAGTGCAAGGCCGGCCTGAGCTACATAGTGCGACCCTGCCTCAAAAAACTAAGGCCAGGGAGTTTGACTCAGTGGCTTAAGCGCCTGCCCCGGCAGGCGCGAGGTTGTGAGTTCAATTCCCGGTACCGCAAGAAAAAAAAAAAAAGATGAAAAAAATTAAGAAGCATATCAATGTAAAATTCATAAAATTCATTAAATTAGAAAAATTCTGGAGTTTGAGGTTATTAGAATTAGGATTTATTGCCAACTGTTGGTGGTGGTGTGGATAGCCTGTGTTAAATTTTAAATGGACACACACTCTGCATCTATGCATTTTCTCAAATCTGTTTCTTTGGCAGAAGATTGAGAAGACCTGTATATTTATATCCTTGACAAAACTGGAAAAGGAAAATAAGGTGTCATGATCCATCCACATTACCCTGAAGTATGGAGTCACCAGTGGTTGAAAACCCCTGACTTAGCTAGTGAAGTGAACACCTAAGTTCCTGAATGATACTGGACACTTAAAAAATAAAAATGACTCCAAGAGCTGCCATCTTTATCTCTGTACCACAAACCTAAGCAGAGTAACCCTACCCAAATAACTGCTAGTCTGTACGCACACACTGTTTCTTCTTGTGCTTCTGCTATTTTGCCTTTTGCCTTTCTGTTGCCACTACAGTGAGAACCTACAAAAGTCTTCACTGCTTGGTGTTTTATACAGACACACGAGTGTGCAGAGGTGGGTACAGAGGCAAAGCAAAGGGGGGCCATAAATTAAAGCTCTAAGCATTATCTCAGCTGTGTCCTTCTTCTCCATGGGCCACTCCCATGGGCTTCTTCAGGTTACCAACATGAAAGAGTTGTCCAGTGTATGAGAAATTCAGGAGGACTTGTGTGGGGGGCATTTCAGGCATAGCAATGTCCAACCACACATAGAACATATGACAAAGGCTCCTGATCACTTCTTTCACAGACAGTAAAGTTACTGCAAAGCAAAACAGAGCCCCAATTCACCCAAGAGACACTGTATGACAAATATGTCCCTCGTTTGCAAGGAAAGAAAAATAGGATAAGGCAGAGGAGAAAGTCAAATACTTGCACCTGTGGTTGGGCAGGGAAAACGGTTCCCACACTCAGCATCAATTCCATCTACAAACAGAAATCTTTTCCCATCAGCATTGTACATGTTGGTGTCTTATAACAAACTGCTCTGCCTTGGGTCTGTTCATTGATAATTTCTATCCTGGCTCATTGTATGGCTGAAGCAAGCTAGACAATAACACCAGAGTGGTATCCTTCTCTATAATACAAAAGAAACAGCAAACTCTAAACAAACCAGAACACAATGAGAAAACAAACTCAAATTCGTGCTTTTTTTATACAAACACTACTCATGGGTTGCAGTTTTGTTTCTCTTGAAATCCTGATTCATACTGCCCTCAATACAGGAAAGTATCTCATCAGTTTCTTTCTTTCTTTCTTTTTTTTTTTTTTTTTTTTTTTTTGGTACTGGGGATCGACCTCACAACCTTGCACTTACCAGGGTAGCACTTTAACCACTGAGCTAAATTCCTGGCCTATTAGTTCCATATTTTACCATGAAACATTTTACAGAATTGAATGAATGCTGCTTTATAAAGAGTTGACTAAATGCTGCTTGAGTTACTAAAGGAAAATATCCTGATCAACCCAAAGCCAGTTGGAAATAAAAGATACCAAAAATGGTCTGAATACACCTAATCTAGCAAACATTATGATTAAGCCTTGGCTCCTTTAAAACAGCTAAACACACTTATATTGACCTGTACTGGAGCAAAATCTATGCAATGCATTCCAAGTTTTATAGTAAAATAATAAATATCTTGTGGGCTTTATTTAACACGATGCACTGGAAATCACTGGCTGTTTTTACATGCCTTGCTGTTGCTGACCAACAGTGAGTCACAGTTGCTGCCCACAATCTTCAGCAAGTCTTGTATCAACATCATTTGTGTGTAAACAGCATGAAATGCAACAATTGAGGTGCATTTTAACTGAATGCTTATTTTTTTTTTAATACATCAGCACTGGAGACTAAATTCAGGGTCTTATGCATGTTACACAAGTTTCCACAGATTGGAGACAAAGCGTCAATATTTTTGCTTTATGTTGTACTGGGTCTTGCTCTACTTTACAGACTGGCCATGGTATTGCCATCCTCATGCCTTAGTGTCCCAAATGGCTGAGATACAAGTTGGGCATGACAATGCACCAGTGAAATTTCATTTAAGCGGTGTACAAAAACAAAACAAACAAATGAAAATGAAAATCAGTGGTGATAAGAGCATCTCCACCTTAACGGGGCAGGTTGGCACAAGTCTGTCATCTCAGCACTCCAGGAGACTGAGAAAAGATCAAAAGTTCCTTGCAAGTCAGGTGAGGTGGTGCAGGTCTGTAATTCCCAGCACCTGCCAGTCCTAGGCAAAAGGATCACCTAAGTTTGAGGCCAGGTTGGCTTACATAGCAATTTTGAGCCTGAACTTCACAGCTAGACCGTGTCTCAAAAATCAAAAAACAAGAACAAAAACAAAGAATCAAGAGAAAAGATTCAATGCAGCCTGGCAACTTAGTGAGACACGATCACAAATTTTAAGAAATTATTAAAATGTGTGGGGAATCTAGTTCAGAGCAACAGTCCTGAGTTCAACGTTCTGTTTGATACAAACATCAGGGAATGAGATCAGGGAAGCAGCTCACCATAGCTCCCCCAGCTCATTCTTTCTCATAACGCGGTCTCCGCACAACTCCCACTCTCTGTACAGCTGGTGACGCAGTTGTGGGCTGTGGCTACTGAGACTGCACTGTGGGCTGGCAACACTGTCACTGGAAAACAAGGTGCTGATAACCCAAAATGTACTTGCCTCAGCCAGGGCTGGACTTACTCACTGTACACAACACTACAGAACCGGGAGCTGACACGGGAGCAGGCAGAGCAGCTCCAGTCGCCATTGCTGTTCCTACCTCTTCCATCTGGACCTCAGCCCCGTCCCCTCCCGATCCATCTCAGGGCACCCATCCCACACCTCACCATTGTGTGGCTTCAAGGTCTCCCACTGTCCTTCTTCTACTGCCTGTAGCCCGTAGAAATCCCAAATGAAGGAATTTTAATCAGCCAAGAGGACTCTTAGCAATGTGCTCAGGATCTGGACTTCCGCGCAGGGAAACAGAGCCCTCCCCGCTTGGCCCCCCTGATTGGACAGTCCACACAGCCCGCCCCTCCACACTGATTTGCTCCTGCTCCTTGACTCTCCCCTAAACTGAGATTGACAAGACATTTGGAACCCGGAGACAAGACATTTGGAACTCGGAGTTTTCAAGAACAGTATCTTATGCGGATCTGCACTAACGTTTCTTAGAGCATTGTTTCTCCAGGTTTTGCAGAACTGCCTCTCCCTTTTCTTTTTTTTTTTTTTTTCTTTATGACAGGATGTCTCTGTGTAATTTTTAGTCTACTTTCATTATGTTGCCAACTCTCTCTGATCCTCCTGCATCAGACGCCTCAGGTCTGGAATTACTGGCATACATCACCATCCCTGGCTCCTGTCTTCTCACTAGACTAAGGGGGCTCTTCCTGGGTGTTGCCGGCAAAATGGGGTCATAAGTGACCTAAACCAGTTCCAGAGTTAAAATACCATGGAGAAAGCACTGTGAGAGCATCATGAGTTCAGGCAAAGGCCAGAACACAATGAACAGAAGGAGGGCTTGATATCGTAAGAGGTAAAAACTTGCAATAAGATAGTTTGCTTCATGGAAAACACTTTTGCACACTGATACGTCGATTTACTCATTTTAATAAAAGTACAAAAATACATGCCAGATGAGGAATATAATAATTGATAAATATATTTCCTTGTGTCAAGGCAGGGAAGCAAAGACTACAGCCTGTCTGTTAGCTTCCTTTTCCTGCAGTTCTCTTTGCACAATTAGTAACCCGTTACTAATCCTAGAAGAAAAATAATACCTGGAATCATGTGATACTCTTAGTGTCTTGTTTGGAATGAGAGGTGGGTAGGATATCAGTAAATTCATGGTGTGTTGGGTTGAGTCATGAATATGTTATACTGGGGACCATATCTTTTCCCTACCACTTACTCCCTGGCACTTCTTGTATTCTTAGCTTCCCAATTCTCATATTCTAGTTACCTTTCCTTTCTCATGATCTGCCACTCTGATAATTCTGCTTTTGACTCAAATAATAACTGACTTCAATTTCCAAAACACTGAGCTAAAATATATCTTTTATTCTTAAATTCTGGATATCAGGTATGTTGGACCTACACTAAGAAACTAATAAAGTTAATAGGTGTCTTAGCAAAAGAATCTGCAAAATGTACCAAATCTTTCTTTAGAAAACTATGTAAGCGAGTTTTCTCTATGACTATTCTTCATTGATTTTCTGCATATGAACATATTTCAATCTGACTCCAGCAATACTTTGCTACAAAATAACTTTCTAGGGAAAAGCCTATGGCGGTCAGTGAGTCCCACTGAAGGGACAAAAACTTCAACACCATTTTCACATGTGCCACCTACTTTCCACATCTCCACACCTGTGGCTATCAACATTCCTTCTAGATCCATTCTGAGTGGATGGAAACAATACACCAAATAGGTCTGCAGCCCAGGAGGCCCTGAGAAGATGGTCCTGGGCTTTCATCTTTAGGCTCAAGATGTGTCTTGGCTTCAAATCACTGGACTTCTAACTCTGCTCCCCACTACAGTTTGTCCGTATGCTCTATACCAACAGTAATGGGTTGGGTGATATAAATATACTCAAATCAAGTATCTGAATTTAAATCAGGAGAGTCTTTGCTTTCCTTCTGCTATTACTAATGAATAAGGAAAAGCAAATTCTAAGAACTGTGCTTAGACTTAAAACATGCAAGAATTAATACTTATCAAAAAGCCAAGATGAAATGAAACTTATTTCCTTATAATGGAATTTGTGGAAAAATGTTAATCAAATTAAAATTACCCTTTCTTTCCTGTGCATTTAAATTCCCTCATCATTTCAGGTGAATATTGTCACAAGATGCTCCCAGCAGAGGGATTTATACACTGTATGTACCATTTTAGAAGACCAGCATCATTGTGGGGACACTAGTGCATGACCCTTACTTTTTTTATTTATTTTATTTATTTATTTATTTATTTGCGGCACCAGGGATTAAACTCACAACCTCGCACCTGCCAGACAGGCACTTAAGTCACTGAGCCAAACTCCCGGGCCTGGTTTTTTGAGGCAGGGTCGCACTGTGTGGCTCAGGCCGGCCTTGTGCTCGCGTTGTAGCCCAAGCCGACCTCGAACTCACAACGCTCCTCCTACCTCAGCCTCCCGAGTGCTGGGATTAAAGGCGTGTGCCACCACGCCCGGCTCCCTTACTTTTTTTTTAAAGGAATATAAAACTATTCATTGACCACTGCTCACCATTATTTACAATAAAGTAAACAATATACAGTAGGATAACATTCTGACTACTACAAAGTTGTTTTCCTGGCTTTTGCTGAAAACGGTAACCCTAATACAGGAATGATTGAGCCTCCATGTAAGGAACAAGTTGGGATCAAGACAAACATGCAGTTCAGTAGTTTTAGATTACAAGTTTGTCTACTCAATTATTCTAGCAGGTCCTAAATTGTGAACACCTCTAGCCACTTAGTAGGTTACCATAAGCCAAGTCTTTAGACAACCACAAATCCTGACTTTTGAGTACAGATTTCAACTTGTTGCAAAGCAATGGGTCATGAGGAATTTTAATGTTCCCTTAACAAGTCTTCCTTAGTTAATTAAAACAAACTAGGTTTTCACTTGTTACCTTTTTTTAGTGGGGAAGTTGTTTTTCACTTGTTACCTTTTTTTGGGTGGGGAAGTTGTTGGTAGAAATAAGAATTTTTCTTTCCAGAAATTTTGTAAGTAAACTGCTGCATTTTTGTGACTGAAGACATAGGTATGGATTCTGATATGGCTGCTTTGAAAATATCCACTTTTTTTTTTTTTTTTTTTTTTTTTTTTTTTTTTTTTT
>RJWM01020632.1:0-36813 GCA_004363535.1 Dasyprocta punctata | reverse complement strand
TTCCTTGGGTTGTCTTGCAGCCGTTGCACTGCCACTTCCAGATTTCTAATTATCTTGAGAAAGTCTCTCCTTTCTTTTTCCCAAGTTTTCATTCTTTCTTCCAGATACTAAAGTCTATCCTTAGTTTCCTTCAAGTGGTTCTGCCAACTTTTATTGGAGTCTTTGATGTCCTGGTAGTCTCTCTGAATCTGATTAATGCGTTCTAAGTCTTTATTTGTTTCATTCTCAATTTTCTTTGATTTTTCATCCTCCACCTTTTCTGCTATGTTTCCTTTAGAGGCACTTAGCAATTCGCCAATTATGTATTTCATTTCAATTCTCAGTTGGGCTAACAGTGCCGCTTTAATTTCTTTCATAGCTTCGTGGAGTTGTCTCCCCACTTCTGTTGTCAACTCCTCTGACAGTTTAACTTTTGGACTCCCAACCATTTCAACGTTACTGTCCCCAGAATTTGTTCTGCTTGTATCGGGGTCCAGAGAGCGCCCTCTGCCTTTCCATCTTGGCATTTTCCTGGGCTCGCCAGTGAGGCCGTGTTGGTCCACTGCCTCTCCCAAGCCTGTTTCTGCTCTGCGTATGTCTGCTAAAGTGTGCGAGAGGATGGGGCCGCTGCCTGGTAACCCATACCAGCCGTCCGCCAAACTTCCCCTATCACCCCCAGGGCACCCGAGCCGTTTCCGCCACGACCTTCCAGGAACCGTGCCTAATTAGGTGCAGTTCCGGTCTCAAAATGGATGCCTGTCCCTCGCTCTCCCTCAGGGGTGGGGGACTGGGGGCCGCTGGGTTCACTCACTCGCCTGCTCATGACCACCTCGCTCCACAGTCGACCACCGCCTCCGCTGTCCCGCCACACCGTAGCAATTCCACCACGTATCGCCAGCACCCGGATCGTATCTTCTCAGCTCGGGTCACAGCACTGATTAGATTCTGCTCCGGACAGAGGTGCTGCTGGTCTCCGCCTTTGTTTATTTCATTCTTTTACTCTTTCCGTGGGTTACAGTTCTCATTTTAGATTCTTCCTGGGTCCAGAGGACCCATCTCCCTCTTTTTTTCTTCTCTCTGTTATTATATTAGTTTATATTCCAGCATTCAGATGGTATATTCAGGGAGCCTCCCTGTCACAGTGTTATCTGGGTGGCCATCTTGGAGGAAGTCATTGCCAAATCAATTTCACAACTATATAGACTTATATTTCCCTGTAATATTTTATCAATTTATCACTTGCCTTTAGGTCTTTGAACCATTTTTAGTTCAGTTTAGCATAGTGTGCAGAACAATTCTAACTTCATTCTTTTCTATGTGAATGTCCAATTGTTCTAGCACCACTGCATTAAGAAGTTTTGGCACCCATGCCAAAATCAATCCATAGTAAATGATAGGGCTTATTTCTGTACTTTTAAACATAGTCCCCATTTCAATACTATACAATCTTAATGCAAATTTTTAATAAGTTTTGAAATTGGAAAGTGTTAACCTTCCATCATTTTTTTTTTCTTTTTCAAGATTGTTTTGGTTATTTTTGGATCCCATATGCACTTCAGGGTCAGTTTGTCAGTTTTTGCAAGAAAAGAGGTTGTAAAAAGAATTGAGTTGCCTCTATGGATAAAATTGAGAGTGTTGGTATTCTTTTAAGTCTCTCAGTTAATGAATTAATTAATACTAGTGTCTTTGCATTTATTTCTATTTCAAATTTTTTGAATCGTGTTTTATAGTTTTTAGTGTACAAGTTTTGCACTTCTCTGGTTAGATTTATTCATAAGTTATTTATCGTTTTTAAAGTTACTATAAATGGGTTTGTTTCCTTAATTTCATTTTTGGATTTTTTTCATTGCTAAGATACAGAAAGACATTTGATTCCTACATGTTGATCTTGTACTCTACAATGCTATTGAACTCTTTATTAGATTTAATATTATTTTGTGGATGCTTTATGGTTTTATATATTCAAGACTATGTCATCTCAAGACAGAGGTAGTTTTACTTCTTTCTTTCAATTCTGCATCCTTATTGTTAATTTTGTTTACTCTTATTTCCCCAAATAAAACTTCCAGTACAATGTTGTATTAGCTTTCTTTTCTCTGGGACACAACACCTGACAATTTTAAGGGTGAGACATTTAATTTGGTTCATGGTTTTGGAGGAGTCAACAGAAGACTGGCAGGCTTCAAGGTAGAAACACTATAATGCAAAGATATGGCAAACAAAGCTGCATAGTTCATGGTAGCCGGAATGCAGGGCACGGGAAAAACAGAGAGGAAAGGACAAGAGATCACATATATTAACCAAATCCGTACCTCTGTGATCCAGTTAGACATACCCAGGAGCATGTTTTACTAATTCTCTCAGCAGTATCCAAGCAAATCAAGTTGACACAACAAAGCTTGATCATCACAAATGTTGAGTAGAAAAGTGGGTAAATGGACAGTTTTGGCTTAGTCCTTATCTTAAAAGGATCATTTTCAATTCTTCACCATGTAGTATGCTGTTATACTTTTTGTAGACCATATTGTTTAGGTTGAGGATATTTTCTTCTATTTTTAGAGTTATTATTGAGATTTTTTAATCATTAAAAGATAATGGATTTTGAAAGTGTTATTTTCTATGTCATTTGAAGTAGTCATGTGTATTATTTCTTTTATTCTATTAGTATGGTGTTTAACATTGATTGATTCTAATATGTTGTATCAAACTCACAAAGCAGATAATCTTCACTTGGTCATGGCAGATTAGAGTAACACTAGCCTCTTTCAACTGGGTTCTTTTTCCATCTTCTATTATTCAGAAGTGTATGTTTTCATTCTTCCTTAAAGCTTTTGTAGAACACCAAACAGAAGTCTTATTAATAAATCATTATTAATTTTACCTGTTTATTTACTATTGGTCTACTTAAATATTGTATTTCTTATTTAGACAGCCTTTTGTCTTTCTAGGAATTTGCTAGTCTAGATTATTTAATTTTTGTTTTATAGTTATCCACAATAATCCTTCATAATTCTTTTACTATCGAGAAGAGGGAGGGAGGGGGAAAAGAGAGGATAAAAAGGAATTAAAATGTGTTAGGTACATGCAAAAGGAATGTAAGCATTATATACTGCAAACATGTACTAATAAATACTAGTCTTCTCTTTTATTCTTGATTTTAATAATTTGAGTCTCTTTTTCCTTCTTAATCACTTTTTAAAATTTTTCATCTTCTCAAAGAACCAACTTTTGTTTGTTGATTTTCTCTGCAACATTTTACTGTCTGTTTTCTATTTCTTTTCTTACTATTTTTTTTCTACTTTTTCTGGGCCTTTATACATGCACAAGGAACTACAGCTCAGTCATAAAGAGAATGAAATCCTGTTATTTGTATCAACATGGATAGGACTGAGATCATTATATTACATAAAAGAAGTAAGGCTCAGGAAGATAAGTATTACATGATTGCACTCATACATGAAAACTAAAAATGTTAATGCCATAGAAGGTGAGGCTGGAATGGTGTTTACCAGGGAGTATAAATAGTAGAGGTAGGTAGAGATGAGAAAATGTTGATAAAAGGATTCTAAGATACAGTTAGATATAAGCAAGAAACTCTGAGTTACTTGTGAACAGTAGAGTGAGTGCATGTAACAATTATATACTTATTTTTCAAAAAGCTAGAAGAAAGGATTTTGAATGTTTTTGCCATAAGGAAATGATAAATGTTTGAGGTGATAGCTATGTTTACCCTGAGTCAAACATTGTACAATATATACATCTATTGAGACATCACATTTTGTCCCATAAATGTGTACAATTTTATGTTTACATATATCAGTTAAAACTAATTCAACTTTAGAATTAAAATGATGATAAAGTAATTAAAATCAAATCAAATAAAAATCCAGTAACTCAGTTATTTTAGCCACACATCAAGTATTTAATAGCCACTCCGTTGGGAACTGTATTAGGCAACACATATATAGAATAGAATATTTCTTTCATTATCTGAAGTCGCATTGGGCAGTACTACTCTAGACTAGTGATTGCCAAACTTTCTTTCAAGAGCAAGATAATACTTTTGACCTTGTAGGCTGTTGTCTCTATTGCAACTATATAGCTCAGCATTTCACATTTTGTTAGTCAAGCTCCTATTACTGTAACAAATACCAGAGATAATCAACTTATAAAAAGAAAACTTTATCATTTTTTTAAATTTTATTTTAAAGAAAAAATATAAAGCAAAATTTCAAAGTAAGATAATAGAAGAGTAACAATGGTTAATACATTGCATATTGTTATCTTTAAATTAGTTTCTCAGAGTACAAGAAATAGTCATTTAATTGTCCAAACAACATTAGCACAAATCTGCCTTTTCATTTTAAAGAGAAAATAAAGAAAACAGTATTTCAAAAGAAGATCATAGGAGAGTAACAATGGTTAATATATTAAGTATTGCTATCTTTAAATTAGTTACTCAGAATACAAGAAAAGCTTATTTTGACTCACATTTTTGGATGTTTTAGTCATAATCAATTGTCGCGGTTGCTTCTGAGCCTATGGCAAAGTGGAACATCATTGTGGGGAGCTCCTGGCAGAGCAAGTCGCTCACTTCATGGTAATTGGGAAGAAAGGAAGAGAAAACGAGACAAGTGTAACATAAGCTCCTTCTTACTAAGCCTCATCTCCTAAAGACTTTCACCACCTTTTAATAGCTTTCCAATAGTATCAAACTGAACACAAAGCCTCTAACACAGAGTCTCTGTGGGACATTTGAGATCCAAAGTATAGCACACCAGAGATAATACATAAACAAACGAGCATGGCTGTGTCCCAATAAAATTTTATTATGAATATTTGAGACAGGGTTTTGCTGTGTAGTTTATTCTGACCTTGAACTCATTATATGGCCCAGACTGGCCTCAAACTCATGGTGATTTTTTTTTTCCTTTTTTGGAGGAGTGTACTGGGATTCAAATTCATGACCTAGTGCTTGACAGGCAGGCCCTTGTGTTGCTGAGTTAAATCACTGACCCTATAATGAATATTAACACTTTAATTTCTTATAATGTTTACATACCATGAAATTTTTTTCTTTTGCAATTTTTTGAACACTTTAAAAGTCTTAAAAACCTTCTTAGCCTGGCGTGGTGGCACATGCCTTTAATCCCAGCACTCAGGAGGCTGAGATAGGAGGCGTGTTGTGAGTTCGAGGCTGGCTTGGGCTACAACATGAGCTCAAGGCCAGCCTGAACTACATAGAATGACCCTGTCTCAAAAAGCTAGAGCTGGGAGTTTGGCTCAGTGGTTTAAGTGCCTGCCTGGTAGGTGTGAGGTTGCGAGTTTGATCCCTGGTGCCACAAAAAAAAAACCTTCTTAGCTCACTGGCTCTACAAAAACAACTGGCACATCAGATTTGATCTGTGGGCTGTAGTTTGCCAACTCTTGCTAAAGAGACCTTTGTAGGATTTCTCCTAAAGTATTTACCTTGTATACTGAGTCTTTATGAATCACTTAAAACATATCCCTAATCTGTCTGTCCTAATGTACATGTACCAATTCATGTCAAAACAATGACCATATTCTCTTTTAATTCATTAGTTACTTAGTTAAACTTCTAAACTTCTCAAGTTGATACAATAAATCAACCATTACAGCATCCTGGGGGTACACCACCACCCCAGGACATGTCCTTTATACCCTAGAATGTAGAACTGCAATTATTTAGTTAAGCTTCTAAACTTCTCAAGTTGACACGATATATCAACCATTACATAGGACACTATTCTTTTTTTTTTTTTTGGGATACACTTGAATATCCTTCAGTGCTCTTATTCAAATTTTATGTATTCTTTTTAGCAGTTCTATTTCACTGAGCACATATTCAGTTTGTTCTGCCTCATCTTCCTCTGTCTCACTGCTAAGTCCTGGGAGACAGGATTGTTACTTTCTTCTGTCGGCTTTTTGGGATTCTGACAGGTGTCTTTTCCTGTCCATCACTGGTTCTACAGTGCATGGAAAGGTTAGGAGTCGGTAGAGTGCAGGTCTCTTGCCAAGGCAGGGGGAAGAATTTTCCAGGTGCTTTTTTTTTTCACTTACTCTCCCCTCCTCGTGTGTGAAGGACTTAGATCAGTTCTTCAGATTCTTCTTGGATTTGTAGGATTACAGGTGCAATCTAATGGAAGGCCAATATTAGCTCTTTTTGCAAAGATTCATGTCTATAAAAGTCAAAACATAGTAATACAGTTATCTATCTTGCATATCAAAAAGAATAGTTTGTATTGTCATTGTTTGTCTAATCATTTTTTATGCCTAGACCTTGCAACTTGAACAACTACTTCTAAGATAACAATATACAATATGTTAACTAGTATTGATTTCTTACTGTTTCGTTTTAAATTCTGTATTATTTCTACCCCTTTTTTCTGTTTGGCTTTTTAAAATAAAAAAAAAGAAAAGACATAGCAATTTATGGTCTTCATTTAGAGATTCCTTGGTGTTGGTCTTCATAAACTTATACAGTATGAAGGGAAGGGAGAAAAAAGTCCTATATCAGTTTTCATACTATGACTTAACAAACCCCGAGGTCTTGTTGTATCCGGTTAGTCGTGGGCACCAGCACTCATTTGATTAAGGAAAAGCACATGGCTTGTAATTGAGAGTTGAGGGGAAAGGTGCAATATTTAGTTCACAATGTTCTCAGAACCATACTCTCCCTGATTTAATTAATCAGATCAGATCATTATCAGAACATATGTGTTTATTATGCACATAGTCTCATACACTCTAAATAAAATTTATCTCTGTCTCAGGAACATTTGGGATAATTAAACTAAAAGTGACTAACAAAAAACCAATTTGCAGTTGATTAATTTAAAATTAATTCATGTAGTTCCAAGGAACATGTTACTTGACTTCTTAAAATCATGTTGTAAAAATGAGCTGGGTACATTCTGCATACAGAAAAGATGGTTCATACAGGGAACAAGTCAGAATGATGATTAGAAAGTGCCCAAATGGTAGCCTAGCTTAATTTTATTCCATAAAATACGAATCATTCAAGCAAGGAAAATTTTCAAAATATTTAATTACTACATTATGGACACTAACAATTAAGAGAGTAAGACTATAACAGTGGGTGCAACTGAATATCAATTATGCATTTGCTTTTTTGTGGAAAAGAGTGAAGTGATGAAATTAACATTTTAAAAAAGTGAATGTGGCAGTGATATGCATAATCAATGAGCAAAAGACAAGAGAAGGGACTAGTAAATGCTTGTTGTGAAGCCCAGGTAGTAAATATTGTAGGCTATGTAGGACAGATGGCCTCTGCTGCAACTTTAAACTCTGCAAGTTTAAGTTGATATCTAAACAAAAGAGTGCTATTGTGTGCCAATAAAACTTCATTTACAGAAACAAGAAGACAGATTTTGCTTATGGGTCATACTTTGCAGGCCCTGGAACTAGAGGGAGAGACATTGATTAAAAGCAATTATAGTAGGTCAATTATCCTGGGTAGATTTGTAGTGAAGAGAATCAAAATATCTAAACTATTAAATATAAATATTTAAAATATTAAATAGTTATAGTTACCTTGATCAGTTGGGTCGAAGTTCATCTTTAGTACTATCAAACAGCCAGATATTGAAGACAATATGTTTTTAAAACAAAGGAATTGACACAAATAGAAACAAACAATGAGCTCAATCACTCAGAGGACATATAATCAATTTAACTGAAATTTTCACTGAACTAGTATGTGAATCCCATGTGAATTGTAAACACCAGGCCAAGAATTGAAGTAATCAATATATATTCAGAAGAATTATCAAGACACTATCCAAAATTACTCAGAGAAAGTAGGTGAAATATTGGAAAAGCAGACATTTTGACATATAAACTCAAGGAAGTAATAGTGCTATCTTTTCAGAAAATAAAAAAAAAACTTTTAGGACATTAGGACCAAAAAGATACCACAAATTTTTGATACCTTCATCTCACAGAGCCTTTTCCCTCTCTCAAAGAACAAGAAAAAGCATTTTAAGCCAGATTAATTGAGCATTATATGCTAGGAAGTTAACTAAAGTAAAAGTAGATTTATGAAAGACAAATAGAAGAGAAGACAAAAAGAGGTGATATCATTGAGTCCTGACTGTGTGCAAAAAAAAATGCAACTTTCAAATGACACTCAAATGTGAATCACAGATTAGAAGTATGAAGGAGGGGTGACACTGAAGACTCTGGCAATATTAAAAATTTATTAAGCAACCCTATTCAATAAGCATTCACAGCCTCTAAAACTGTCAAATAAAAAGTTTAAGCATTAAATCTCCATTCATTTGTTTAGTCAGTGTACAAGCAGTGGGCTGACTAGATGTCAATGAGGTTACAAAATCTTGGAACCAGTACTTCTAGTCAGTTTGGTCAGGTTTCTCAAATTGCCCTTTTGTGAATGAGACTGGGTGAACAACTTGCATTTTTGTGTCAAAATTCACCGGGTTGCTTTAATTAAATTGACTGATCACATCATCAATCTGGTAATTAGGTAATTTTGTGACTTATGTAGACACAACATGTATTTCTTACTGTTCTGATGGCAATTTTTAGGGGAGGAGGTGACTGAATAAAATTATTACTATCAAAAATAGCTCCTTTATCCCACTTCCTTTGAGATAGCAAATAAAATGGATAAAAATCATGCCCAGTGAGTTCACACCAGCAAATGTAACAGCTTAGATGACTAATCTTAAAACTAAAAGGGGAAAACAGTAGAAAAGTACAAGAAGGAAGACAGTAAACTCTTTGATGGAATGCTTGGCACATTCTCTGTGAAGAAAATGTTTTTTATTTTCCTGTATCCTCTCTTCTCCTTCCTGGCCTTGTTAGCTGACAGGCTGATACATTATACCACAAGCACCAGTGACTAATAATAGCTTTTATGTACTCTTTGCCTGGAGAGTGCTTTCATTTCATGAGGGGACTCTGGGGGCCTAACATAAAATAAAACAGTTCTAAAGGAAGGAATTCTAACACTGGGCACTGTGATTAAGCTCAAAGGGAATTTAGGGGCAAAATGGAGGTGAATCTACTTAATGATTCTCAAATCACCTCATGTTGGTGGGCACCTACTCTGTGTAAGTATAAATGCAGCATAAAATTATAGAATTATAAAATCTACCGTATTTAAATCAGCAGTTTTAATCAAAGTTTGAAAATATCATTTAACTCAGATATTCTCAACTCTGGTTGCATATAAAAATCATTTTTGAGCCTCTAAACAACAAGGTATCAGGGACTCATCTCCATCTATTCTGATTATATTGGCATGAGGTGGATCCTAGGTATTGGTGTTTTCAAAAAACTCTCCATAATTTTATTTTCTTTTTTTCTTTTTTTAACTTTATTTTAAACAGAAGAAAAATAAGAAATTAAAGTAAAGCAGTTTTACAACAATCCAGTAGGAGAGTAACAATAATCAGCACATTGCATATTGTTATATTCACAGCATTTGTTTAGGGTATAAGATATAGACATGAAACATTGTCCAGAAAATTATTAGCACAAAACTTTCACTTCACTGAATCAAGAAAGACCAGCTATATGACTATCTTTCTTTGTTATGATTGTTCTACTATTTATTTTCAGTGTAGTGAGATAGTTGAGAATCATCAACCTAATCTCAAGACTCTTAGGTTTGGAAGAGGCTTTACATATCATAAAGACCAATGCTTACCTGTATGACAATTTTGTCAATAACTATTCACCTTTTTCTTAAACTTCTCCAGGGAAGCCTTCTTTCATGAAGTTACACATGTCTAATCAGAATTATGTTTATCTGCTATACTCAAAACACTTTTCTGAGAAGCAAGAGAAACTATAGTAGTGACAGAGGGTAACCTTCAATAAATCGGGACTCAAGAATTCAAAACTAATGCTACAAAAGAGCACAATTGCAACAGAAGGAAAGAAAGAAGGGGGAAACAATTTGTCACCAGCAGTTTAGTGTTTCAGTAAGATACTTCAATGTCTGTCTATCTGTCTGTTCAGGCTCTATAACTGAAAGTATTATTTGTTCATCAGATCTAACAAACTCAAATATCACACAACTTAGCCAGGGTGAAAAACACTAGAAATGGGCAATAGTGTAGGACAGTGTTTTCCAACCATGACATACTTTAAAATGTATTGTAACTTTTTCTTTTCCTTCCTTTCTCTACTGAGCTGTTGGTGCTTAATTCCTGAAATACTGGCATGGTTTCCCTTACAATTATCCTTCATTTTCAGGGAACTTGATAGAAAGTTTAAATTGTTTCTTCTTTTATAGTTGTGTTTTCCTTAGTATGTGTTGTAGCACACTAACACCATGGAATGTTTGTAAGAATTTCTTCAAACTAGTTTCCATCTTCTGGTTATTTTGAGAAATACTGGGTTAAGAAAAGTTACAACTGCTTTCTTTATTCATTGGAGAACATTTTAGATAATGACACTGCTTCTTTGAATCTCAAAGAGGAAATTGCAATACCTCAACTTCCACTGTAAGAAAATTTTAAAATGAAGTATTCTATGACTAGTATACTGTAAAACATGTTTCAGGATGGATGATCTGATCACCACAACAAACTAGGCTGAGGAACACAATTTTGAATAGCATAGTAAGAAATGGTAAGAAGTTTGGTGATGAGAAGTAACTTTACTTCTCTTTCCTCTTTTCTAAAATTAGTGTTTGCTGTACATAATAACACATTCATCATGATGGATTTGTACACAAATATAAAACATCTCAATTATTTTTATCCTTTCTGCTCCTCCTTCTCCAACCTTTCTCCCCTTTTCCATTTACAAAAGCTCTATTTCCACTTTATTTTTCAAAGCTTTTTAAAAAATCCCTTTACCCTTCTTCCAGTTCTTTTTCGTCTTCCCATCTGAAAAAGTTTGTCCTGCTTCCCAATATTTATCCCCTAATTTGATCATTATTTTTACTTTGGGTTTCACATACAAGAGAATCAATGCAATATGTAAACATGTGTGTTTGATTTATTCCACTTAACATTATAGTTTAGAGGTGCAAATTTTACATAAAAATGCCCAAGTTATCTTTTTTATGCAAGAGTAGTACTCCTTTGTATATAAATATCACATTTTATTTACACATTCACCCATTGATGGGCATATGAGCTGTTTCCACAGTTTAGCTATTATAAATTGTTCTCCTATGAACATGGGTAGATATGTATCATTGTAGTATGATGACTTTAAATCTTTCAGGAAGATACCTAAATGGGAAATAGCGTGGTCAAATGGAACCTGCAGTTTTAGCTTTTGAGGAAACTCCATACTGATTTCCATAGTGGTTGTACAAATTTACACTTCCACAAACAGTGTTAAAGGGTTACTTGCCCTCACCCCCAGAACCACCAGCATTTGTTATTGGCTGATTGCTTGATAATAGCCATTCTTTCTGGAGTGAGATGGAATCTCAGTGTTGTTTTAATTTGAATTTCTCAAATGGCCAGTGATATTGAGTATTTTTTGTGTATTTATTGGCGATTTGTAGTTCTTTATCTCTGAAGTGTCTATTCATTTTAGATGCCTATTTTTTGAATGGGTCTTTAAATTTTAGGGGTCTACTTTTTCAGCTCTTTATATATTCTAGATGTTTGTCCTTTGTCTGAGGAGCAGGTGGCAAAATATATTTCTCCATTCTCTAGACTGTCTCTTTACCATGTTGGTGGTTTCCTTCCCTTTCCAGGAGTTCTTTAATTTGATGTAATCCCGTTTGTTGATACTTTGTAATATTTCCTATGCAATTTGAGTTTGTTTATAAAGTCTTTTCTTACTCCTATATCTTCATGAGTGTCATCTACTCTGTCTTCCAACACATTAAGTATTTCTCTTTTAATATTTAGATCTTTCATTTATTTCAATTTTAGTTTACTACTTGATGAGAGATACAGATGTAGCTTTAATCTTCATCATGTGGAAGGCAGTTGTCTCAGTACCATTTGTTAAAGAGGCTATCTTTTCTCCAACAAAGGTCTTTTGTCACTTTGTCAAAGATAAGGTAGCTGATTGTGCTTGGAGTCATTCCTGCATCCTCTATTCTGTTTCATTGATGCCAAAATTTGTTTTTTGTTTGTCTGTTTGCTTGTTTTTGCTAATGCCATGCTGTTTTTGTCACTATAGCTTTGAGTACAAATTGAAGTCTGAGATTGTGGTACCCACAACCTTTCTCTTGTTGCCCAGTATTGCGTTTGCAATTCTAGGTCTCTTCTGTCTCCATATGAATATTAGGATTGTTTTCTCTAGGTCTGTAAGGGATACTACTGGTATTTTTTTAAATTTTATTTTTAAAAACAAAGCAAAAAAAATGGAAATGACACAGAATTTCAAAAAAATAGAAAATTAGCACTAGTTAATATATTCCATATTGTTATCTTAGAAGTAGTTGCTCAGGTTGCAAGATCTAGGCATGAAAAAAGATCAATCAAATAATGAAAGCACAAATTGTTCTTTTTGATGAACTAACAGAGATTAGTACTATAGTTATCTATCTTGTATATTTATACATATATATATATATATATATATATATGCCTTTTTACATATAATCTTTTCTCTTCTTTATTTTCTCCTTTTTCCTATCCCAGGTGTTCTTTCCTTTTGAGCACTTTCTTTCCCTTTCATTGTCACAATATCTATTGTATATTTTGGATCTTGATTGTATTAAATCTGTTTTATAGTTTTGGGAGTATGACCATTTTCACTAAACTGGCTATGCATATCCAGGAATTGTGGATGAGTGCCCTTTTTCTAAGATCCTCTTCAATCTCCTTTTTCACAGTACTATAGTTTTCAAGTAGAGGTCTTTCACTTCAGTGGTTAATTCCTAAGTATTTCATTTTCTTGATGCTGTTGTGAAAGGCATTGTTTCCCAAGTTTCTCTCAGTGAGTTTGTTATTTGTGTACAGGAATGCTATTGATATTGACATTGTATCCTTCTATACTACTGAATTTGATTGGTAATTCTAGGAGTCATTAAGTGGAGTTTTGGGGGTCTTCTATATAGAGGATTATGTCATCACCAAATAATGATAATTTAACTTCCTCCACTCCTGTCTATATTCCTTTCATTTCTTTATCTTATGTAATTGCTCTGGTTAATATTTTGAGAAGCATATCGAACAGGAGTGGTGATGGTAGGCATCCTTGACTTGTTCCTTATATTATAGTGAAAGCTTTCTGCTTTCATTCATTTAGTATGCTGTCAGTCGTTGGTTTCTCATAGATCAAGAACTTCTATTCCAATTTTCTTTAGAGTTTTTGTCATGAATTGATGGGCTTGCTTTTTCTGCATTTATTCAGATGATTATATGGTTTTTGCCCTTGCTTCTGTCAATGCGATGTATTACATTTATTGATTTGTGTATGTTGAAATATCCCTGCATCCCTGATGAATCCTATTTGATTATGGTATACGGTATTTTTGATGATTGTCTACATTCTGTTTTCTAATGTCTTACTGAGGACTTTTGCTTTTACATTTATAAAGACATTGGTCTTTCTCTTTTTTGGTTGCATCCTTTTCTGGTTTTTTATCAGGGTAATGCTTGCTTTCAGAAATGACTTTGGGAATGATGGTTCCCTTTCAATTTTATGAAAGGTTTTGAGGAGTATTGGCATTAGATCTTTTCTAAAGTTCTTGTAGTTCTTCCATGAACCTGTCAGGACCTGGGCTTTTCTTGGTAGTTTCTTAAATTATTTCTTCTATGTTCTTGACTAACCTAGGATTATTAACGATATTGAATCTTCTTGATTCAGGTTTGGTAATTCATACATATCTAGGAATCTATCCATTTCTTTTGAATTTTCCATTTTATTAGAGTACGTGTTCTCAAAAGTTGTTACTGATGATCTGGATTTCTGTTGTGATTTTACCTTGTTCATTTTCAATTGCATAGTCTTGGGTTATTTCTTTCCTTGTTTTGATATAATTGGCTAAGGGTTTGTCCATTTTAGTTAACCTTTCCAAGAACCAACTCTTAAATTGCTTGATTTTTTTATATTGTTTTTCTTAGTATCAGCTGCATTAATTTCTGCTCTGATGTTTATAGTTTCCTTTCTCAAACTGTTTTTTTGTTGTGGAAATTCACCACTCTAAATTTCTCATTTAGGACTGCTTTCATTGCATCTCATAGGCTCTAGCATGTAATGCTGGTATTATCATTTGATAGTAGGAACTGTCTAATTTCTTTTTTAACTTCATCTTTGATCCATTGATTATTCAAGAGGTTTTCATGTGTTTGCTAGTTTCCGTCACATCTTTTGCCATTGAATTCTAGTTTCATTGATCTATGATCTGATAATATGCATGGAATAATTCTGATTCCTTTGCATTAGTTTCAACATGTACTATGGCTAGTATATGATCTATTTTGGAGAAATTCCAATGTGCTGCTGAAAATAATATGGACTGTGTTGTTGAGTAGAATATTCTATATATATATCTATTAAGTTCAGTTTTCCATAGCTTTGGTTGAACTCTGATATTTCTTTGTCTATTTTTGTACAGTTGATCTATTTGTGATAGTGGGGTTTTGAGTTCCCCTATTAAAGTATTGGTGCTTCTCTGATTTTTCATATCCATTAGTGTTTGTTTTATGAACTTGAGTATAACAGTATTTGGTGCATATGAAATATGGTTGCTATCTTGACCTGTTGAATTGTTCCCTTAATCAGTTTGCAGTGACCTTCATTGTCTTGTCTGAACACTCTTGTCTTGAAATACACTTTGTCTGCAATTACCAGGATCTTGTTTCTTGAAGTATTGTTTTCCATCCTTTGCCTTTCAGTGTGTGAATTTTCTTTGAGTTAAATGTGTTTTTTGTATGCAGGATATAGTTGAACTTTTTTCTTTTTTCTTTTAAAGAGGAAACAATAAAAATAATGATACAGAATTTCAAAACAAGATAATAGGAAATTAACAATGGTTAATATATTGCCTGTTGTTATCTTTCAAGGTAGTTGTTAAGGTTACAAGACATAGGCATACATAGTTGATCAAACAATATAAGCACAAACCATTTGTTTCAGTGAACTCAAAGAAATCAGTAGTATAACTATCTTAGCTATCTTTTGCAAATATATATATATATATATATATATTTCTTTATATATTTCTTTTCCCTTCTTTCCTCCTTTCATTCTTCCAGTTGTTCTTCCCTTTTGAGAAGTTATTTTCCCTTTCACAATGTCTATTTCAGGCATTGGATCTTATTTACTTTTTCAGCTTCCTAAGCTATGGAGACAATACAATGTTTATACATGAAACTTTGATTTATTGTACTTTAAATATAGTCTCTAGTTGCCTCCGTTTACCTACAAAAGCTACAAGTTTATCCTTCTTTGTACCTGAGTAGTACTTCATTGTATAAAACCACCACATCATTTTTATCCAATTCACAATTGATGGACATTTGGGTTGTTTCCAAGATATAGCTATTATAAATTGCCCTGCTATAAACATGAGTGCACATATATGGCTGTGGTATGATATTTTTAATTCTTCTGGGAAAATACTCAGACAGGGAATAACTGGGGGAAATGGAACTTCTAGTACTAGTTTTTTGAGGAATTTCCACACTATTTTCCACAGTGTCTGTATCACTCTACACTGTCAGTTTTGGAGAAGAGCTATTTTTTCCCCAAAACCCAGTCAGCATGTGTCATTCATTGATTTCTTGATGATAGCCATTCTTTCTGGGGTGAAATTGTATCTCAGTGCTGTTTTAACTTGCATTTCTCAAATGAGCAATGATGTTGAACATTTTTTCATATATTTAGGTGGCATTTGTATTTCTTCATCTGAGAACTGTGCATTCATCACAGATTCTCATTTTTGGATAGGGTTTTGAATTTGGGAACCTTATTTTTTCAATTCATTTTATGCTCAGAATAGAAGTCTTTTGTCTGAGGGATAGTTGGATAAAATTTTTCCCGCTCTGTGGGTTTTCTTTACACTCTGTTGATGATTTATCTGATGTGAAAAAACTTTTGAATAAGATGAGATCCCAGTTGTTCATTCTTCGAAGTGCTTCCTGTGCAGTTTGGGTTTTGTTCATGAACTCTCTGCCTAACCCTGTATCTTCAAGATTTCTATCTACTTTCTCTTCCAGTAGATTTGGTATTTCTGTTTTAATATTTAGATCTTTGATCCATTTTGGCTTTAGTTTAGTGCATAGTGATAGACACGGGTCTTGTTTTAGTCTTTGGCATTGGGAAAGACAGTTTTGCCAGCACTATTTATTTATTTATCTATTTTGTGGCACTGGGGATTGAACTCACAGCCTTGTGCCTACCAGGCAGGTGCTTAAGCCACTGAGCCAAACTCCCGGCCCCCAGCACTGTTTATTAAAGTGGCTATCTTTTTTCCAGTGAAAATATTTTGCCCCGTTGTCAAAGATAAGGTGACTGTGTGTTTATGGTTGTCTTTATTATCTAACAAGTTCCACTGATCCTCAGGTCTGTTTATTTGCCAGTACCATGCTGATTTTATTACAGTGTCTTTGTAGTATAATTTCAAGTCAAGAATTCTGATGCCTCCTGCCTTGCCTTTGTTACCCAGGATTATCTTTGTTATTCTAGGTCTCGTCTGATTACATATGAATTTTAGGAATATTTTCTTTAGATCTGTCAAGTATACAAATGGTTGTTTAATCAGGATTGCATTAAATCTGTATGATGCTTCTTGAATTATGGCCATTTTCAGTGTTAGTTCTTCCTATCTATAAGCAAGAGATATCTTTCCATTTTTCTGACATCCTCTCCAATCTCTTTTTTCAGAGCACTATAATTTTCAGTGTATAGATCTTTTATTTCCGTTGTGAGATTGATTCCTAAGAATTTATTTTCTCTCTTTATGAGTTTGTTGTTTGTGTAGAGGAATTCTATTGATTTTTGAGTGTTGACTTTGTATCCAGCTACACTACTGAATTTAGTTATGAATTCTAGAAGTCTTCTGGTGAAGTTTTTGGGAGTTCTATGAAGAGTATCATGTCCTCTTCAAATAATGAAAGTTTAACTTCTTCCTTTCCTATCCTTACTACTTTTATTTCTCTCACTTGTCTGATTGCTTTGACTAATGCTTCCAGAACTATATTGAATATGATTGGTAATAGTGGACATCTTGCTCTGATTTAGATTGAAATCTTTCAGTTTGGGCCCACTTCAAATGGTGTTGACTTTTCATTTGTCATAGATAGCTTTTGTCAAATTGAGGTAAAGAACATCTATTCCAATTTTCTGTAGTTTTTATCATGCATGAGTGTTGGAGTTTATCAAAAGCTTTTTGTACACCTATTGAGATTATCATGTGATTTTTGTCTTTGGCTCTGTTGATATGCTGTATTATGTTTATTGATTTGCATATGTTGAACCATCCCTGTATTCCTGGGATGAATCACATTTGGTTATGCTGTATAATCTTCTTGATGATTTGCTGTTTGCTACTATTTTATTGAGGACTTCGGTACCTATGTTTATTTGGAAAATTACACTGTAATTCTTTTTTTTTAGTTGGTTCTTTCTCTGATTTTGATATCAGAGTAATACTTGCCACTATGAATGTGTTAGGGAGAATTGCTTCCCTTTCAATGTCATTAAATATTTCATTCAAGAGTTTGAGGGGTAGTGGCATTAGAGCTTATCTAAATTTCTTGTAAAGTTCAGCTGTGAATGCATCAGAATCTGAGTTTTTCTTTGTTGGTAAGTTTTCATTTTTATTTTTTTATTGAATAAGTTTTTAATTATATTTTCAGTTTCATAAACTGATATTGGATGATTCAAAATTTTTATATCTTATCAATTTAAATTTGGTAAGTCATACATTTCTAGGAGTCTGTTCATTTCTTCTGTGTTTTCTATCCTATGCTAATAAAGGTTTTCGAAGTAGGTATTGGTGATCTTCTGAATTTTCACAAAACCTGTAGTGATTTCACACTTTTCATTCCTTTTTCAATCAATTTGAGGTTTTTTCCATTTATTGATAAGGTTGGGTTTAGCAGCTTTATTTTTTCAAAAAATCTTCTCTTCTCTTCATTAATTCTCTGTATTGTTGTCTTGGTCTATCTTGCATTAATTTTTGTGATGATCTTTAAAATTTCCTCCTTTGTACGGGCTTTGGGCTTGATTTGGTCTTTTTTTCTAGTAGTTTGGGTTTCAGCATTAGGGTGTTTATTTGTGCTCATTCTGTTTTCCTGATGTGAGAATTCACTGCTATAAATTTCCCTTTTATGACTGCTTTCATTGCATTTCATAGGTTCCAGTAAGTTGTATTTGCATTTTCGTTTGATTATAGATATTGTCTAATTACTTTGCTTTTGTCTGTGACCCATTAGTTTTTCAGGAGGCTGTTATTTAGTTTTCATGTGTTTAGGGAATTTTTCAGTTCTTTTTGCCATTAATTTTCTATTTTATTGAACTATGGTCAGATAATATGTATATGATTATTTCCATTCTTTTGCATTTACTTAATCATGTTCTATGTTCTAGTACATGGTCTATTTTAGAAAATGTCCTATTGGTTCGGAGGACTGGCTAAGTTGATAGCACCTACGGTACATAAAGCAACTGAATGCTTGTATTGTTTGGTTGATTTTGCAGGCCTGGAGCTCGCAGTCTGAACATCTCTTGGGAAGATGACAGTATGCAATGTAGCAAAAATGGGGGATTCTCTTCTGCGTTGTCTTTGAGGCCCAATATTGTTCTCATTGTTTTCTTTATTCTCACTAATTATTTTTGTTTTATTTCATGTTCTGTTTTGATTGATTTTGTTCTGTTTTGTTTTTGGTTTGATTTTACTATACCTGATGGAATGGTCAACTATTCTGAAAATAACAAGATATACTATAATAGCCATTGCTTTCCTAGTATCTTTCTTTGAAGTTCTGTAGCAGTTCTGCTGTTCTGTTTGATTGATTCTGTTATGTTTTGTTGGATTTTACTATCTTTAAAATAAAAAAAAGAAAATGTCCTGTGTGCAGATGAGAAGAGTGTGTATTCTGATATTGTTGGGTGGAACATTGTAAATGTCTACTAAGTACATTTGCCACAGGGTAGTTCAGGGTTTTCCTGGCTGATTTTTTGTCTAGTTGATTTCTCTCTTTGTGACAATGGAGCATTTAAGGTCCCCTTTTATAATTGTGTCATTGATTATTTGATTTTTCATGTCTATTAATATTTGTCTTACATAGTTGGGTGCTCCCATATTTGGTTCATATATATTTATGATTGTAATCTCTTCATCTTGAAGTTTCCCCATAAGAAGTAAATAGTGACCTTCTTTATCTCTTTTGATTACTTTTGGTTTGAAGTTAGCATTGTCTATAAATAGAATAGCTATCCCTCCTTTTTTCTGAGTTCCTGTTGCATGGAGTATTGTTTTCCATCTTTTGACTTTTAATGTATGAATTTCTTTTTGAGCTAAATGTAGTTCTCATATACAGTATATTGTTCAATGTTTTTTCATAATCCATTCTGCCATTCTCTTTTGATTGGTGAATTGAGGCCATTTACATTGTTGGTAATAACTGATACGTATTGTCTTTTCTTTGTCATGTTATTTTCTTGCTGTTGGTTTCTTACTTTTCTCCTCTTTTCAACTGCTTCATGGTTTTTTTCTGTTACTGTTTTTGGAATTGTGGTTATTTTTGTCTCTGTCCAGAATATCATTTGTTGCCCTTTCTAGAATTGGTTTGGTGGTCATGTAATTCTTCAGTTGTTCTTTGCTGTGAAAGTATCTTATTTCTCCATTAATTTGGAAAGATAGTTTTACAGAGTACATCAATATGGGTTGGAAGTTGTGTTCTATCAGAACTTGAAATACTTCACTCCAAGCTCTTCTTGACTTGTAGGTTTGTGTTAAGAAGACAGCCATGATTCTGATGTTCTTTCCTTTATAGGTGATCTGTTTATTTTCTGTAACAGCTTTTAGTATTTTCTTCTTGTGATGAGTTTCTAGGAACTTGATTATTATATGTCTGAGTGTAGATTTATTTTGGTTATGGCTAACTGGAGTTTTGTATGCCTCATGTATCTGTGTGTCAGATTCTTTCCCCATGCTTGGGAAATTTTCTGCTATTATTTCTGCAAATAGTTTATTATGTTATTTGTGGTGACACTTGATTTTTCATTGAAAACAATTATTATTATATTGTTTTTCTTTGCACCAACTTGCAACAGTTGAACTGTTATTTCCCGATCATTTGTTATTTTCAGGAGATTTTTCCTTTTAGCAGCACTAATTGTGATCCTGTCTTCAAAGCCTAAATATTTGTCTTCAGGTTTGTTCCAGAGGTTTTGCCAGTTTTCAATGAAATTTTTAATTTCCTGGGTTTCTGTTGGAATCTGTTTCATGCATTGTACTTCTTTCCTATATTGATCATTCACTGTTTGCATCCTCTTCCTATTATCATCTATTTTTTTATTTTTAATCTATCTGTACTCTAGATTTGGTGTGCAATTCCATTATAAATGTTGGCGTTTCTTTTTTTAACTGAGAGATTATTTCTGATATGATTTTCTCTATAGCTTCATGGAATTGTCTCTTTACTTTGGTTGCTACAATTTCAGAATTTTCAGGTGTGTGTCTTCTCATTTGTTCTGTGTCAATATCTCATGGACTTTTTCTTGGTAGACTGGAGATCTGTGATTGCATATTGCTTTTTCATCTTGTCATTTTCTATTTCAAAAAAAATTTTTTTGTTTTTTTGTGATGATCCTTGTGGGTTTCTGTAGTAGATAGCTAGCTATGTCAAGAGTGTTAAGGACTCACTAGGAAAAGTTTATTCTTCAGGGATGTCTTCTGTGTGTAGAAGATTCTTGCACAATTTAGAAACTAACAGTGGTAACTATTGATTTTGTATTTTAGACCATAGGAGCAGAATTTGCAGTTATATAACACAACCAATTAGAAATTAGGAGTTTCTATGCAAAGTGTTTCTCTTTGGTAGAGTGGTTTTACCCTGTGGTGGCAAAATTCAGGGAGAATATCGTATAAACAAAGATAACTGGAGAGGACGTAGAAGCAAAGCTGATGGACAAAGGGTGATCATGCAAGGTTTGAAAAACTAAGGAAGATGTTAGGAAAAAAAGGAATGAAGGAGTATTGGAGGTATCATCTGAACTTGGTTTCTGGGTTTAGGGATGGAATTAGTTATCTGTGGTCAGAATTCACCCCAGACATTAAAAAACAGGGGAAAAATAGCAAAAGAAAGAAAGAAAGAGAAAAGAAGAAATGAAGAAAGAAAGATGAAGAAGAAAAAGAAAAACACAGGAGAGAAAAAAATTGAGAGAAAAGGGTTGGTCACCGAGTCCTGGATTCCTGCTGAATTGGGTGCCAGTCCTATGGAGACCTCAATCACCTGTTGGCTTGTATTATTATTGTTACTTTAGACTTTTCACACCACTAGTCTCCTCTATCCATCCTGTGTGCCTTAGTTTGGACCCTTGTGTGTCTCTAGCATTCCTTCTTGTCTCTGGGCCTTCCCAAGCAGTTCACCTCAATAGTAGCAGTGTCAAGAGGGGTGTTGTCTTCTGGCATGGCTCATCTGGGTTCCCACAGTGATGCAAAGGCAATGGGATAAACCTCTCCTCTGGTGCTGTTCACCTGGGTTCCCATGGTGGCAGAGGGATAATGGGCTGGATTTTGTTCCTTGATACATTTAACTAATCTGTTTCTTTTGATTAGTGAATTGGAGTCACTCATGTTGATGGTTATAACTGATAGGTATTGATTTATCCTTGTCATTATATTGTTTTCCTGCTGTTGGTATCCTTTATTCTCGTTCTATTTAATTGCTCACCTTGCCTAGTAGATACATTCTATGGGACTTTTTGGCATTGTTATTGTCATTGTCTCTTCCTAGAATATCCTTGAGAATTTTTTGTAGTGCTGGTTTGTTGGTCTTAAATTTTTAGGTGCTATTTATCATAGACATCTCTTATTTATCCATCAGTTTTGAAGGATAACTATGCAGGTTTCGAGGTTTTTTTTTTCAGGGCTTGAAATACTTGCTTCCAAGCTCTTCTTGACTTTAGGATTTGTGTCAAGAAGTCTGCTGTAGTTCTAGTGATTTTTCTTTTATAGATGATTTATTTCTTTTCTCTAACAGCTTTTAGGATTATATTCTTGTGTTGAATTTCAGGAATCTTACCTATTATATGTTTTTTTCTGATCAAAACTATTTTGGCTTCTATATGCCTCACTTATCTGTATGTCAATTTCTTTTCCCATGCTTGGAAAATTTTCTGCTGTTTGTTCTATTAACAGGTTTTTCATACCTTTTGTGCTATCATCTGGTTTTTTACATTTTGCAGTTCATCTCAGATTAATCTTCTTTAGATCACCTATCAGTTGCTTGATGGATTTTTCATGGTCCCTTGGTATTTTCAATGTAACACTCATTATTTGATCACTAACCTCTGCCCTGTCTTCTAGGTCTGATATTCTCTCCTCATATTTGTAAATTCTGCTATGTATACTTTCAGTGGAATTTTTAATGTCCTGGTTTTCTGTTTGAAACTGTTTTGTGGCTTCTAATTTTTTTTATTTTAGAGTTTATGGTTTTCATATCTTTGTTTATCTCTTTTTTTATCAGTATCTTTTCTGAACTCACTATTCATTTATTTTATTATGATCATCATCCCTTTAATCATCTGTGCAATTATCTCTGCTTTGAATTTACCAAGTCTCTTATTGATCTGTTTAGTTACTTCCACTGCTACCATTTCAGAGTAAATAAGGAAAGACTTAACGTTAGTAGGCCCAAACTTGAGTAGCTATAGGGGACACATTCTGAGGCAGAGTTTTAGAATACCCCCTCACAAAAGTAGGAAGTCAGCTTCTATGAGGTACTGACATGGCCCAGGATACAGTCTGTGATTATCTCAGTCCTGATTTTGTAGCTTTGGAGAAATTCTTGTGGCTTAAAAGAACATTATATCCTTTTAAAATGATCATCTCTATTTGTAGTAGTCTTAGTCATGTAAGGCTCTGGTTTTCCTTGGACTTGGTAACTATTGTTTCAGGACAAGAGTAGAGACTTATGAACATCACTGAGCTTGGGGAGTGCTCTGGAACTGTGAGTTGTAAAGGCTGATAATCAGATATCCCTTTGAATCCTGAAAATCTTTTTTTTTACTCTTATCTTTGTGTCCTCCATCTAGAAGGGAGATGAAAAGCAAGGTAAATCTAAGGGATAATAAACTTTGATCTGCTGACTCTTTTTTTGGGGAAGTGACATTTTAGTACATGTTTGCAGTACATAATAATTACATTTATCTTGGAGAACTGGTACAGATACATGATGCATCTTAATTCTTTTTATAGAAGTGACTTTTTATTAGCACATATTTACAGTATGTAGTGTTTAAATTTATTGGAATATGTACATAATACATCTTAATTCATCTTTTAATCCCTTATCCATTCCTTCCCTTTCTGCTTCTTCCAACTTTTGGTCCCCTTCCTATTTACAAAAGTCCTATTTTCATTATTTTCCCATCAATTCCTTTTTTCCATCTTGTTCCCTCCCCTTCTGATCCCCTCACTGCATTTGCAAGCTGATATTCCTTAACTGATAAAAACACCAGTATCCAAAATTGTAAAGTAATAAAGGATACAAAAATGAAGATCAAGCTTTGCTTTCCCCTTAGTTATCTATTTGGCATTTGTAAGTTCAAGCAAAAAGTCACAGGTTTTACCAAAAATCCTTTTAAGTCCCTGCTTACCTTAGAAAAAGCGCAAATCATGCTTTTAATAAGTAAAAGGCAAAGTTCCCAGGAGTTTGTTTGCCCTTTGTTCCTATACTTATTTGTATGTCAAAATTGTTTTCATAGCTCTGCCCTCAAACATTTTTTTCTTTGCCTTCAACCCTTTTAGCTTTTGTGAAGTTGTTCCAACTCTACCATGGGTTAACAGCTTTATCCATTAACCAGATTAGCAGGCTAAAGTGTACATATTTTTACTACCAGTATTCTACAGATGCTTAGATGGATGAATTACTTGAGAAGCAATGAAGGATGAATTACTTGAGAAGCGTTGGCCCGTAGCCTTCAAAGGGCTGAAGTTGCATTGTGTGCAGCATGAGGGTAGGAATGCGACCTGGAGCATAACTGCACCACATGACAGTGGGCTGTTTACATATTCCTTCTTTGTCTTAAGTTTCTCAACAGTAAAGTTGTGACGGCAATATAATTAGTGTCATATGTTTATTATAATGCATACAGGGTCCCTAAAAGTAGATTTCCATTCTGTTCATTACTCAATTTTTGCTCAGTATTTAAAGTGTTTTCTTTTCTCATTAATATAAATGAAAATTTTTGTGTTGGTATAATGTTGCAAAATGAATTGCTTAGTGTTTTGAAGAGGGAAACATCTGTCTTAGCATTTATTTTCCACAGTGGTTATGGATGACTTCGATATGATAGGATTTTATCATAGTAACTATGCTAGCTAGATAGTGGAATTTTTGAACTTCCAGTAATAAATATAACCTTGTATTAGAACACACGTGAGATAACAGCTATGAAAGAACTTTAAAACATTGAGCGGGTGTGAGACTCTGGTATTAAAACTTCTTTGGGTTTGACCCATTGGAATGTTCAGTTTTCAAGGTTACCTTGTCACAAATTGCAAATATGAGCATTTGCAATTGATGACAATGGTGATATGAATAATTATTATCTTTGGAGTCCTTTGATATGTCAGGAACTATGCCAATGCTGCATATACATTATTTCACGTAAATTCTGTTGGAGAGCTGCTATTTCTGCTTCTTTAACTCAGAACTGGTTCGTGACTTTTTTGAGCTTGAATAAAATAACTGAGGCTGCACCACAAGAGAAAATAAAACTGAGTTTCATTTTTCTGATAATACAGGGAAAAAGTATTTCCTCCCTTCTTCTCTACTTCCAGGTTGTTTCAACAAGGTTTTGAATTATTATTAATTCCTTATGTAACCTTGGAAAAATAGGCAGTTTAATGACAACAATCTCATTTTAATAGTACACAAAAAGCATCTTTCTCAAAGAAATACAAGAGAGGTTCAGAGGAAGGAGAGAGCAAAAGGAAGGGAAGGAGAAAGGAGTCATAAGGCAGAAGACAACTCCATAGCTAAAAGATTAAAATCATAAACTATAAAGTAATATCTATATTTCATGGCATCCATATTTTCTTTGTTTCATTTTTAGTTAGTAAACACAAGAAGAAGAGGACAGAAGAATGTTTGACAAGTGTTAGGGTAAAAAAGATTAGAACCTTTCTTTTGAGTTGATGAAAATCATTCTTTTGGGATACTTGCTACTTCTCCAAGAGTTGAACTGTTGGAAAATCCTGTGTACATTAAACTTTCTCATTTTCAAACAGCATCTCACTGGGATGGTTGACCACCTCAGAAAGGAATTAAATAGGGAGAATGGGCTAGATGTACCTAGAGTGCTACGATGTTTAGTTTACTCTGCACTGGGGTTGGATAATCTTAATAAATAATTGGGCATTTTTCTGGCATACTGGAAGATGATTTTGAGTTAGTCTTTAAACTAGAATTTCACAAAAGTTGCCTGTCTCTTTTGACCATGTGGTACCATCTTTCTTTGTATCTCTGGTTCTTTGTCTTCTTTGCATGAGAATTTTCATCTGCTTAATCTTTACATTTAGAGAAAAGACCAGGAAAAGAATAATACGTCATATAAGACAATGAGAACAGTCTCTTCATCCTTAAATCTCAGGCTTCATCCCTTCAACCATTCACAGGTAGCTGGGAAGGTATCTATCAAATAAGGACAGCATCTCATTTGATGTTACCATAATATATTTCTGAATATACACAGATTTCTTGTTCTGATACTCAATGAACTCATTGATGTGTACATAGAGAGTAATTGAGTTGATAATTTAAATATTGTTATAAACTCGTGTTTGGGGATCTTCCTTAGTTATGTGCTGAGTTAAGCCAGTCCACAAATTTGAGGCTCCAACTGACAGTCCAGAAACTGAGGCATAGCATGCAGCCATTTTTATGCTCAAAGTTCATGATGCGGACCAACCCATGATCTGCTTCTCTCTGTGTTTCTCATCCAGATGGATTTATAATGAACCTTCCAAATCCTGTAGTCTAGAACTGAGATTATGTTGATTAGTCCTGAAGAGTAAAATCTCATTCAGGCTATCTAAAAACATAAAGATTAATTGTATTACAAAGAAAAGAGAACAAGGAGAACTCTAGTAGAGATGAAATGAAGGAAATATGTTTTTGTAGAAAATAATAGGGCAGGTATCTTTTTGATTTATTTTGTTTAGTGTATGCATTCTTTCTGGTTACTACTTGGTTTTTATATGCTCTACTCTACAGTCGTTTCATTATAGATCAACTATCTGTATTCACTCATGATTTTTCTGCTTTCTTATAATTTTGGATCCTAAGAGACTATCTGGGCATGGAACCAATACTGATCCAACTCTAGGTGAATTTGTTTTTGTTTTTTGTTTTTTTTTTTTGTCTTTTTTTTATTTAAGAGAAAATAGATACAGAAGATAGAAACAAAAATCAAAAAAGACAGACAAACAACAACAACAGATCTGATACAATAACACTGTAGGTTTACATATTGAGGTGGTTGAAGTTTGACAGTAGTTACAATATTGCATTTCGTTACCTTCATAGGGGTTGGTCATATTGACAGATATAGACATGTAAGATTTATCAATTCAGGTATATTAACTTTTCTTTTTCAATAGCTATTGTATTTAGCAATACGGTTTTTTTTAACTGTCTTATTTGTGCATATTTATAAATTTATGTCTTTTTTCTTTTCTCTTCCTTCCTTCCTTTCCCCTAAGAATACCTCTTGTTATCATTGAAATAACTACCCATAACATCAGGTCTAATATGATCAAGCGAAATAATTCAGAGTGAAACCAATAAAGCATATAAGAATGGTCATACATAAGAGAAACAAAAAAGTAAAGAGATCAGCAAACAACAACAACATATCCGATACTGTAAAATTATAGGTTTAGGACTTTAGATGGTTGGAATTTTACAGTGGTTGCAACATTGTATATTGTTACACTTAAGGGGGCTATTCAGGTTGACAGGTAAAGACATGTAGGATTGATCTGGTCTTATGGATATCAAGTGTTCTCTCTCACTAGTTAATGCATTTAGTAGTATAGACTTTTAAACTATCTTATGAATACCCTTATATAAAACTGTGTCTTTTTTTTCCATACCTTCCTTCCTCGGTTCCCCGTTCGACTATATTTGGCCAATTGGTAAGGGCATTTAGTTTGAAGACAATAAGAGGTATTCTAGGTGAATTTGTAACTCACTTATTTAGTCACTGTGTACAAGTTATTACCTGAACCTAGTTTATGGATTGACAACTCTTGGGTTGTTTGCTCATTTATTACCCTTTATTAGGGGCTAAGATTATCTGAACAATTTCAATAAACAAAGTTTTGAATAGGTTGAAATCTATACCTACCCTATGTCCTATCCATAGATGTGAGAGAAATAAAAGTTTGTGTAATTACAGGTTTTTTGGTGACATACTACACAGTTCAAACTAGTTTAATCAAGAAAGATGAATGTATGACTTCATATATCTGCATTTTTCGGCAGTATGGCTGATGGAAGCAGGGAATCTGAATCCTTAGAAATCTTTGTGATCACTCATCTCAGCTCTTCATTATTGTGAACAACATTCCATTCAAAGTAAAAGAGAAGATGATCTACTTCGGTAAACTTACATTCTGCTAGTTTAACAATCCCAGGAAACGCAAGCTCTTTATATATAAAAACTTGTGTAAGCATTCTAAGATTTTCTTTCATTCAAATCATCTGCTCACTCCAAGCCAAAAGGATATTATATTGCTATTGAGCAGTGAGGTGTCATTTTTTTAATTTTTGGACTTGGGAGGAATGATTAATCCAAAATGAGGAGAGAGGCTCTTTAACCAGAAAAGAGGATGCTGATAAATGAAAACAGCCAATACATACCTCACAGTCATATATAGAATACAAAGCTTTCCTTAAACTCATTTGCACTATGCTCAAGCCAGTAGTCACCTAACTTCAAAAATAGCATGTAGGTTAAAACAACAAGGTTGTCACATTGTTAGCAACTTTCCTAGTATCTTATCTTTATATGTAAGGAGATATATATGGTTGTATAAATAATACTAATGTAATCAGAGTGTAGTGTTTGGTTGCTAACTCTGTGAACTTATCACCCTGCCTGTGAATTTCAGTTTGTTCTTGTATAAATTAATGTAGTTGTACTAGACAGGTTTGTGAGGTGCCTTTCAAACAATTGCATACAATTAATCCTCAAATACTCAGATTGCTACCATCAGGAAGAATTGAAAACAAGAACTGGTCCTTGTGTTCAGGGCCATAAATTAATAGAAAGTAGAGGCTGAATGTAGTGATGCACACCTGTAATCCCAGCCCTCAGGAGTCTGAAGCAGGAGGATCACCATGAGTTCAAGGTCATCCTGGGCTACATAATGAGTTCAAGACCAGTCTGATCTATGTAGTGAGACTCTGTCTCAACAAAACAAAACAAAACAAAACAAAGCTAAGTAACATAACAGATTTTCGATGCTACTCATAGTATTATGTCCTAATTTTAAGCATTGTCCCTTAAAAGTTTTTGTGTAATTATAGGAAGGAGTTTCTACTTACTTACACAAACTCACTTCAACTAACCCTAGGGCACATACATGAAACATTTATACTTAGGTGGCAGAATATGCAGAAAGCCAAGTGGCCCATTTTTTGGAAAGAAATCCAGGTACAGATAATTTATCAATTAATAATATGTGGTTTAAGTGATTGAAAACCAAAATCAAATTAGTACATATAACAAAGGACCCTGGTTGTGGTGACATGCGCCTGTAATTCCAGGACTTTGGGAAGCTGAAGCAGGAAGACCACAAATATGAGCCAAGCCTGGGCACTATAGCACTAGCAGGAGTTTCTCAATTTTTTAAAAGTATATGTATGTATAAGGCTTAAAATTCCAAGAATAAACAAAGTTTGACCCAGTAGCTCAATATCATGACAACTCAACCCATCTTCAGTTTTCTACTCTGACTTCTGTAAGACTGACTTTCTTTTCATGCTGTGCATAGTTAAAGCCTGGTACCTATGATTTTTTTCCACCTCATGGTGCTAAACGGCTGCTGCAATTTCAGACATCTCACTATCACTGCACTATAAAAGGGGAGAGAATATTTCTACAGTAGTTTCTACATAATTCTTATATACTCTACATCATTGGCATGAGTTAGGTACTGTGCTCATTCATGTATTTATCACTCAGACCAGGGAAATGAAATTTGCTGGTTCTCTTAAGATAATCAGTGCCTATACCTGGATTCAAGGAATTGAAACAATCTATTCATATTGTAATGACTGAAAGTTGAAGAAGAATAAGCTCCTCAATAAGTAACAGTTGCATCGTGGTATAAGAAGTGAGTGTGGCTGCTACAGAGGTGAGCAACATATGTTTATTTTTAGCTAATATAAATAATATATCTACATTATTTTAAGTTTATTTTATTAGTACTCTGAGTACATAATGATTATACATACAACGGAGAATTGGTACATGTACATAGTACATCTTAATTCTTTTTGTTCCCTACCACTCTCATTACTATAATAGTATGTCTTCAACTCTTTCAGAAAAATACCCAGAAGAGGAATACCTGGATAAAATAGAATTTGTATTTTTAGTTTTTTGAGGATTCTCCATACTGATTTTCATAGTGGTTGCACTAGTTTACATTTTTACCAACAATGAAGAAAATTTTCTTTCCCTCAGCAGCCCCTCTAGCATATGTTATTGTTTGAATTGTTAATGATAGCCATTTATCTTGGAGAAAGATGCTATCACAGTTTTGTCTTAATTTGCATTTCACTAATGACTGGCAATATTGAACATTTTTTAATGTAATTATTGACCATTTGTGCTTCTTTTTCTGAGGGATGTCCATTCATTTCAGTAGCCCATTTTCGATTTTTTTGGGGGAAGGGGTCTAATTTTCTGAGTTCTTTAAACACTGTAAATGTTAGTTTCTTGTCTGTGGAATAGCTGACAAAATATTTTCTTTTATGTAGGTTATTGCTTCTCTCTTTTAGTTGTTTTCTTTGCAGTTCAGAAGCATTTTAATTTGATATGACCTTATTTGTTGATTTTCAGTATAATTTCTTGGGTTCTATTCACAAAGTCCTTGCCTAAAACTTTATCTTCTAGAATTTTACCTATTTTATCTTCCATCAGATTGTTTCCATTTTCACATTTAGATCTTTCATCCATTTAGATTTTATTTTAGTGCATATTGAAATACATGAGTTGAAAATCAATCTTCTGCAAGTAGATATCCAATTTACCCAGCACCATTTGTTAAAAAGACTGTCTTTCCTCTGGTGTATGTTTTGGCTCCTTTATCAAAGACAAGACAGTTGAATGTGTCTGAGGTTGTTTCTGCTTCCTCTAATCTGTTCCATAGATCCACATGTCTGCTTTTGTGCAAGTGCCATGCTGTTTTATCATTGTAGCTTTGTAATATAACTTCAAATCTAAGATTGTGATGCCTCCTGTTTTTCCTTCATTGCCTAGGATTGCTTTTGGTATTCTTGGTCTCTTTTCATTCCATATGAATTTTACAATTGTTTTCCCTAGCTATGTGGGGAATGCTGTTTGTATTTTAATAAGAATGCATTAAATCTGTATATCAGTTCTAGAAATATAGCCATTTTGACTATATTGGTTTTGCCTTTCCGGAAACATAGGATATCCTTCTGTTTTCTGATGTCCTCTTTAATCTCATATATGAGTGATGTAACCTACACTGTAGAGGTCTTTCTCTTTCTTAGGTTAATTTCTAAATATTTCATTTTTATTTATGCTACTGTGACTGGTATTGCCTTCCTAATTTCTTTCTCAGTGAGTACATTATTAGTATATAGGAATTCTATTGTTTTCTAATGTTTATTTACTGCTACATTAGTGAATTTGGTTATTAATTCCAGGAGTGTTTTAGTAGAGTTGTTTACATCTTGTAAGTAGAGCATCATGTCACCTGCAAATAATGATACTTTGATGTCTTCATTTCTTATACTTACCCCTTTTGATTTTTTCTGTTGCCTAATTGTTCTGGCCAAAGTTTTGAGTATGATATTAAATAGGAGTGGTGATAATGAGAAGTCCTGTCATGTTCTTGATTTTCGAGGGAAAGCCTCAAGATTTTTCCAATTTAAGATGATGTTGGCAGTAGGTTTGTTGTAAATGGCTTTTACTACATTGAGATAATGTCCTTCTATAACTATTTTTTCAGGTTTATTTTTGTATCATGAACAGATGTTGGATTTTTTTCAACCTTTTTTTTTCCACATCTATTGAGATGATGCTGTGATTTTTGTCCTTGATTCTGTTTATGTGATGTATTATATTTATTACCAATCTGTGTATGTTGAATCACCCTTTCATTCCTCAGTTGATGCCTACTTGGTCATGATTTATAATCTTTTGCTTCCTGTTTGCTAGCATCTTGTTTATGATTTTTGTACCTATATTTATTAAAAAGATTGGCCTGTAATTCTCTTTTTTGTTTTGATCATTATGTAGTTATTGAATCAGGGTAATATTAGCCTTGAAAAATAACTCTGAGAATACTACTTTCCTTTTGATTTTATTAAAGTCTTTGAGGAGTAATAATCCTAGATCTTCCCTGAAAACCTTGTAGAATTTAGCAGTGATTCTATTAGGTTCTGGGCTTCTCTTAGTTGGTAGGTTTTTAATTAGTGCTTCAATTTTATTTCCTGTTATTGTATTGCTTAGAATTTTTAGCTCTTTTTGGTTCAGTGTAGGTAATTCATATTTACCTAGGAATCTCTCCAATTTTTCAGAGTTCTCTGACTTATTGGTATACAGTTTTTCAAAAATGTTTATAATTCTCATATCTTCTTGTTTGGTAGTTTTACTAACTAATATGTTGTTTCTTTTTTTGACTTTTCCAATCAGTTTTGGGATAAAGTCTGCTTTGTCTGAAAACACTATAGCTCCACCTACTTCTTTATGGGTTTCCATTATGTGGGAAATAGTTTCCCATTCTTTGATTTTCAGTCTATGAACTTCTTTTTGGGTTAAATGTTTATGCAGTAGACTATTGGATTTTGTCCCATTATACTAATCTATGCCATTTGATCAGCAGATTGAAATTTATAGTTACCACTGATAAGTGTTCCTGCCATTATATTATTTTCTGACTGCAAATATTTTTTCTTTCTCTTTTACTTAATTGCTTGTTATACTTGGTGCAAACATTCTGTTGGACTTCTTGTCATTGTTAGCTTCATTCTCTTTCTAGGGTATCTTAAAGAATTTTCTGGTGTGCTGTTTCCATGGTCGTAAATTTCTTTTTTAAAAACTTTTTTCTTTCTTTTTTATTTTTGTTTTAAAAAAGCAAAACAGAAAAAAGATAGAAATGATGCAGAATTTCAAAAAATAGTAGGACATTAACACTGATTAATATATTGCATATTTTTATCTTAGAAGTAGTTATTCAGATTACAAGGTTTAGGAATGAAAAAAATGATCAAACAAACAATGAAAGCACAAGCTGTCCTTTTGGATGAACTAACAGAGATTAGTAGTATAGCTATCTAAATTGTATATATATATATATATATATATATATATATATATATATATATATGCCTATATACATATAATCTTTTCCCTTCTTCCTTCTCTCTATCCCAGTTCTTTCTTTTTGAGCACTTTCTTTCCCTTTGATTATCACAATACCTATTGTACATTTTGGATCTTATTATTTTCAGGGTTTTTTTTTTACACTGGAGAGACAATACGATATTTACAAATGTGAGTTTGATTTATTTCACTTGTGAGTATGGTCTCAAGTTGCCTCCATTTATCTATAAAAGCCTCAAGGTCCTCCTTCTCTATAGCTGAGTAGTATTCCACTGTATAAAAATACCACATCTTTTCTATTCATTCCGCAGTTGATGGTCATTTGGGTTGTTTCCAAGATTTAGCTCTTACAAATTGCCCTGCTACAAGCATGGGTGCACATATATTGTTGTAGCATGAGGTTTTAAATTTTTCTGAGAAAATGCCAGAAGGGGAATAGCTGAATTCAATGGGACTTGTAATCCTAGATTTTTGAGCAATCTCCACACTGATTTCCACAGTGGCTTTACCAGTCTACACTCCCACCCAGAGTGGAGAAGTGTTCTTTTTTTCCCCACAGCCCCGCCAACATTTGTTATTGGTTGACTTCTTGATAACAGCCATTTTTTCTGGAGTGAGATGGAATGTTGTTTTAATGTGCATTTCTTGGATGACCAGTGATGTTGAACATATCTTCATGTATTTACTTGTCATTTGTATTTCTTCATCTGAGAAGTGCATATTGATCTCAGATGCCCGTTTCTGGATTGGGTCTTTGAATTTGGGGGGTCTGAAGTTTTTCAATTATTTATATGTTCTAGATATAAGTCCTTTGAGGGACAGCTGGCTAAAATTCTTTCCCATTCTGTGGATTTTCTTTTCATTCTGTTGGTGATTTCTTTTGAAGAGCAAAAACTTTTTAATAAGACGAGACACCAGTTGTTGATTCGTTGAAGTACTTCCCATATGGTTTGTGTTTCGTTCATGAACTCTTTGCCTATCCCTATGTCTTCAAGATTTCTACCTACCTTGCCTTCCAGTAGATTTAGTGTTTCTATTTTAATATTTAGATCTTTGATTCTTTTTTTTTCTTTTGTGGCACCGGGGATCGAACTCACAGCTTCACACCTGCCAGACAGGCGCCCATTTTGACTTTAGTTTAGTGCATGGTGATAGACATGGGTCTAGTTTCAGTCTTAGACATGTGAAAAGTGAATATTTACAGCACCATTTATCAAAAAGGCTATTTTTTTTGAGTGAACATGTTTAGGGTTAGGGATTTTGTTATGGAAATAAGATCTTGTTTCTCCATTAATTTGTAAACATAGTTCTTCAGAATATATCATTTGGAGTTGGAAGTTGTTTTCTTTTGGGGATTTAAACATTTCACTCCAAGTTCTCCTTGCCTTTAAGGATTGTGTTGAGAAGTCTGCTGCAATTCTGATGAATTTTCCATTGTAAGTGATTTATTGTTTTTCTCTAACAGTTTTTAAGATTCTGTTCTTGTATTAGATTTCTGGGATTTTAACATTTTTATAACTTTTTTTATTTATATATATTTGTGATATTCATCACAGAAAATTTGTAAGTGTGTAAAATTTATTTTGATACTTTTTTCCTCATTCCCCTTCCCTCCCTTCAACCCTTCTCCCTTTCCCCATGTACAAAGCTTTGTTTACATTTTTTCCTTCTATTCTGTCTTTTTTTCTCTATTTTAACTATGATGTGTCATGGAGTGGTTCTTTTCTGATCATGGCTATTTGGGGTTCTCTAACCCTCACTGTTCTGTAAAGTCCTTTTGTGCATTTGGAAATTTTTGTACTATTACTTCTGCAAATGGGTGTTTATGCCCTTGTGTTGTGTTCTGATTTTCCACTAATTCTGACCGATCTCAGATTAGTCATTTTGCATCGTATACCAGTTGTCGAATACATTTCTCATGTTCTCTTGTTGTTTTTAAGGTATCTTTCATTAAATAACTACCAGCCACCATACTGTCTTCTAGACCTGACAGTGTAATCACATTGACCACTTTTACTGCCTATTGTTTCAATAGAATTTTTAATTGACTGGGTTTCTGTGTGAGACTTTTCTATGAACTCCAATTATTTTTTTATGCCAGCCATTCACATTTTGTATCTTTGTATTTAGTTACAGTAGTTTTTAAAATTATTATTATTGTGTCTTCTCTAGATTCATTTATCGTTTGTTACCTTAGGGTCATTATCTGTTCAGTTATATCATCTTTGAATTCACTATAAACATTATTGGTGTGCTTTCTTACCTCCACTGTTGTCCTTTCAGATATTTTGGCTGTGTTGCTTTTAATTTTCTCCCAGTTTATGCCCCTTGGATCAACATTGGTGAAGTGTTAATTATTGGAGGCATTTTTTCCCTTCTCTGGTCATGTTTCTATTTTTTATTTTATGTGATGAGGCTCTCAGGTTAACTATAGTGGGTAATTTGTTTGATAGCATGGAGACCTCAATATTTAATATCTATTTTCAGAGATTTCCTCTGGACATGGCTAACTATTAACATTTGCTTCTATTCCAGATTCCAACAACCTCCATTTATTTGGCAAGAGAGATGTCAGCTTATTTGGCCCAGTACCCAGTTCTTTGGGGGAAGAACTGCTGTATTATTCATAACTTACAGCCAATATAGATATTGGCATATAGAGAAATACAGTTGATAGCAGCAACTATGTCACCTTGACTATAGTAGTGGAATCAACAATAGCATCAAGCATAAACTGGATATTGACAAACCTGAAGAGCAAATAATTTACCACCCTCAGCAATAGAAAAGAGATTAATAACTTTTTGTATGAATAGTAAGATAAACCAGATATTGATGTGCAGTACGTATCTACTCAGTTGAACAACTCCACTATCAATAGAACAGTGTTCAATTGTAGCAAGATATAATTGACTTACTGTCTATGAATTCATAAAGCTTAATGGTTATACTAGAAAGGATAGAGGTTTCAGGGAATGGAAACATGAACACAGTAACTTGAAATTTTAAATGATAGAGGATGAGAAGGTGGAAAAGATGAAATAAAGAATCTTACAAAGGAATAAATTGTAATTAGTAGTATTAGATAAAAGTTAAAAAACAGCAAAAAAAGGATAAATAAGAAAAAATAGAGAGTAAACTAAAGGAAAAAAATAATAGAACAAGTTAAAAGTAAACAGAAAAGAATAGAAAGGAAAAAGAGGATCAAATCAAACAAATAAACAATGTTAGTAATAATAAAAATAATAAAAGAAATAGGAGATAAAACTCCAAACACCACAAAAAATAGAGGAGAAAAATAGGTCAAAAAATATACTTCCAAAAGAGTAGTTTCCTTCCAGGACTCGCAGTGTTTGAAATTCAGCAAGTCACATTGCTCTCTGCCTCACTTGATAGACTGTGGCTTTGGAAGGTGGCCCCTCTGCTCAAGATGTCACCTGTCTGTAAATCTCAGACTGTATGATCGTTCAGTTCATGCAAATTGTTCAAGCCAAGATGCTTTCCTGCTCATGTTGGTACATGGAGGAGCAATCAGACCATTGGTGTCTACTGGATGCAGGCAGTGAGGCAGGGCTTAAGTAGACTACACTCAGTGCCCATCATATTCAGATCCAACCATCTCTAGAACCTGGCCTCCCACCACAGAATGAAGGCCCTGTGTCCTTACTAGCCTGAGCTTGAACTTCTCAGATGTTTTCAGGGTATCTCTGTGACTAGTTTTTGCCATCTCCCTATCTTCTTTTTTTTTTTATTTGAGCGAAGAAAAACAAAACAAACAAAAACAACAACAACAAAAAAAAAAGACGACATATATAGTAAAAACAACAAGCAAAAGAGACAAGCAAATGACTAGAGTAAATACACAACATTGCAGATTTACACAACCGGTAGATAGAAGCTTGACAATGGTTGCAATATTGTGCATCGTTATCTTTAAAATGGTTTCTTACATTATCAGATATAGACATGCTAGATTGATCTAATCATATGAGTATTAATTGTTCTTTCTCAATAACGAATACATTCAGCAGTGTTCTTTTTAGTTATCTTACATATACATATATACAGGTTTAT
>RJWM01020631.1:0-36792 GCA_004363535.1 Dasyprocta punctata | reverse complement strand
TAAGCAGGAAGTTGTGGGTGCTAAACAAATGTTTGAGAATTGAGTAAGTGAATAAATGAATAAAAGGCAGGATGGAGGAGAAAGACCATGTCAACCAGCCAAGTAGCCAATCGGGAAGGTTTATTCAATCTCTCGACATCTTTCTTGTGTACCCTTCCTGTTTCAATGATGTGGCCAATTCACCAGAGTAAAGAGATGGTTCTAGATGCAACAGTTCAGAGACCCAAGGGGCTTCTCTGACTCTATCTTGAACTAGATTCATGATCATTCGTCTCTCTTTCTCCCAGAACTGCTCGTTTCCTTCTAACACTAGTCACGGCTTATTCAGTTACTGTATGCAAACCTACTGTCCCCATTGGCTCACCACTATAACCCCAGCACTGGCCACAGTACCCAGCACATGGGGACTTCTGAATGGCTGCGAGTCACCTGTGTTGTGTCGTGGGGGGAAGTAGAATTACAGACGGAAACTGGGCAAGATGCCTCTTTGTAAGCCATCAGTGCAATGGGGAACGCAAGAGCCACAGTGAATGTGGAGCGCCTTTTACAATGCTATGTGACTGTAGATGATTGCTGGCTCCTGCTTGTGAACATGATGAAAATATGCTGAATCTTATGGTAGCTAGAGATAGTGGGTGCTAGTAGGCACTGATTCTCTTCTAAGAGATCATTTATTGATGCATATTTACTGTGTGCTTTCTACACACCATGTAGTGTCGAAGGACAGAACAGTAAGCAGGATGGGTTGGATCCGGTCTCACGGAGCTGGTAGAATGCCACATCCCGTGTGGCTGGCAGGGTCTGGAAAGGGGGCAATGAGAGTTTAAGGAAAGACAAGACACATTAGAAAAGGAAAGCTGGGCTGAGTGTGATGCGGCCCTCTGATGGAGAGGTGGTGATGCCGTGCTGGCCCCAGTGTCTTTATTTATGCAAAGTAAAAGGCAGGCAGCCTGTGACAGGGTCGAAAGCACAAGGACTCAGTGTTTTGCCAAGAGCACGGAGAGCAGGACATTCTCAGAGCTATGTGTGCTGTGGTCGGCGGGGAGGGACACTGAGGGGCTGGGAGCCTGCGGGTCTGCAGCTGAGCTAGAGGTCAACTTGTCTCCATGGTCTGCCTCTGATGTTCCGTGTTCCTGGTGTTACAGGCAGCAGAGTTAGTTAGAAATATTATAGACAATCAGACAGGGCTAGGTCCTCGAAGGAGCCAGTGCAAAAGCCCAGATACCTTGCAACTATGGTGGAGACAGGCACCTCCTGCTGTGGGCCAGGCCTCAAGACAAAAGATCAAACAAATGCACCTGCATCCTAAGGATTGACATTCTAAATAGGTCTCTGTCACCCTGAGGAAGTCAGGAGTCACCATCCCAAGGCCCTACGGAAAGAGTCTCTGCTCATTAAGAATGCCCGCTTTCTAAGTGAGTTACTTCCCCATTTGTCCCCAATCTAATCAATTTTACCTCAGCAATTAAATCTTATTGGTTAGTCATAGTTACATCCCACCTTATGCCTGCGTGGAGAGTTCCCTTTTTCCCCACCTTGAACCCATCTCATCCCATGGTTTTACTCTGTAAAAGTCCCTAGAAAAGACAGAGTCCCTGGCAATGCACTCAGGACCCCTTCTGTCCCTCAGACAGAAGCTTTCTTTCCCTTAATAAATATGTTCTGCTCTTAACCCTTGTTGTTTCTAAAATTCATTCTTCGACTTTTAGAGAACATGAACTCATACTGGACATACAGTAGGTTGGGAGTTCCGTTCCCCTATATTACTGGGACTGGCTTTGCTTGAGTCCCAAGGGGTTCGTGGACCTCCGGCTCAGCGGCTCCCCAAAGTAGGAGTAGCAACTCTTTTCTTCTTTCTCATCTTTGCTGCCTTGTACTCCTGCAAATAAAGGAGCTATTGTAGTAGTCTGAGGTGTCCCTTTTTCAGGCCTATGATAAGCATTTCCGCTGGAGAAATCGTAGACTGACTGGCATTGAAAAACTGCTTGTGATTTACAAGAGTCCCATGTTGGTCCTCCTGTCCTGCATTGAAATTACACAACTCCTGTGATCATTCACTGGCTCGCTTGTAAATAATACGAGCTGCTTGGTTTAGTCCTCACAGCTGCCAAACCTGATGTGGCCTCAAAGTCTTATTCTATTATCTCTAAATTGGGTGTAGTATTAATAACTATACTACAGGATTGCTGCAAGGTTTAAATGAGATGATGTGTGTGTTGTATGTAGGAATATGCTTAGCATGGTAAACCCTCAGTGTATCTTCACCCTCCCCCATTATTATTGATCTGACTTGATTGGGCACCGTGTCAAACAATGGGGAAAATGACGTAGAATAATCAGTCTCTGCAGAAACTGCAAGCGTCCACCATTTGATTCATCCACTGGAGATTTTGGGGAGGTGAAAGAGAAGCTTCAGGCACAGAGGCATGGAGGCTGGTTGTCAGTAGCCTGGGTTCTTGTCCCTTTTAGTCACCAACTTCCCCATGACCTTGGGTCCTTCCTTTCTCTTGCCCTCTCTTCCTTTGGCCATAAGCACTTGGAGGAGGGCTGGCTGAGGCTGTCACTTCTTACCTGTGAGCCCACCGCTAATGTCTGCAGTGAATGCATTTGTCTTGAAGGGTCAGAGCTGAGGCGTCTGACCAGGTGTGGCGTTTGTGCCAGAGACTGGGCTGAGATCTGCTGTATCCATATGCCTCTTCCCCGAGGCAACGAACTGAGGGCTCCATCGCCCATCCAGTGATGCCATTCCCCCTGCCGCCCCATCCCCAGCTGGCAGTTCCTGTCTTGGGACACACGACTTACACTGGGAATCTGGCTCTGTGGCCATTCACACTGTCCTAGATACTCTCCTGAGTATCTTGGAACATTCGCCATGATTATTGCTGGGCTCACCACTCTTCTCTTCGTCCTTGCTTCAGCTCCTCTGAGGGATCTTGTACCTGACTGGTCAGCAGTTGGCAGGGCCCAGAAGAGGGAGGAATGGAAAAGAAATAAACAGAATCAGAGAAGTAGGTGCTGAAACAGTGCTGGAGAGGTGAGTGGATGATGGTGGGGAGAGGGCAGCAGGGCATGCAGTGGAGAGATGAGCTTATAATCTGCACCGAGAAGGCGGCAAGTAAATATTTATCATGTCCATGGTGAGCACAACTGAAAGAGAGAAGGTGAGATACAAGAGAAAGAAAATACAGGGGAATAGGGATTGAAGAGAATGAAAGAAAAGGAAAGGAAGGGACAGAGAAAGGAGTAATGAGTTCATAGGAAGTAAGGGAAAGAGAGAAGGAAAAGATGTTGGTGGGTAGGCAAGAGAAGGAGCGACGCAGATGCAGCTTGAGAAGTCTTTCTTCTAGTTCCTTCTGTATTTTTTGTTAGAGTTGCCAAAAGTTCCAACATTAGAAGCTCTGTGTGTGTTGTGTGTCTTGTATGTGTGTGCATGAAGGCACTGTCACCTACTAAAATCCAGCATTTCCTGAATTAGGGTGAACTAGGAGGTTGTCACCAGATCAAACCCTCTTAGAGTGAACGTAACAGCAGGATTTGGATTCAGGCACCCAGGAAAATCCCAGCAAGCAAGCCAAGACCAGGGACCTGGAGGGCAGTGGTGTGAAGGCAGGAAAATGGTGAAGATGGCAGAGAACCAGACCATGCAACAGACAGTTGGAAGCTTCAGAAGGTTCTGTTTTGTGTGAGGTCCTGGGATTTCTGCCTCGTTGACCCCTGCCTGTTCCTAGGAGCCAGAGAGTGGGGGAGATGCTTCAGCCTGGGGTTTCCCAGTGCAGGCCACACACATCACTGGTGGTAGCAGGAGGGTGCTTTTGTGAAACCAAAGCCAATACTTTAAATTTGAATAACTGTATGTGTATTTACAGTTATGTATCTCTCAATGGAGCCTTGGAATTATAATAAGGTTATTATTATTCCACTAATAATAATAATAACAGAATAATTTATTATTTGCTTCAGGGTTGCTGGTTTTCTATTTGTAACAATGCTATAAAAATTTCTTCTTAAAATTCATGCAAACCGAAGAGAGGATAAAAACAAACAGTAACTCACATTTATAAATATCATATTGTCTCCCTAGTATAAAAAATAATAAAAAGCTGAAAGAGTAATAAGATCCAAAATGTGCAATAGATATCATAATAATGAAAGGTAAGGAAAGTTCTCAAAAGGAAAGAACAACCAGAATAGGGGAAAGGAGAAAAGGAAGAAAGGAAAAGATTATTTGTATGTATGTATACATATGCAAGATAGATAACTATACTACTAATCTTTGTTAGTTCATTAAAAAGAATAGTTTGTGCTGTCATTGTTGATTGTTTGTTTGGTCATTTTTTTGTGCTAGATCTTGTGACCTGAATGTCTTGGTTACTTTTTTCTCGTTGCTGAGACAAAATACCTGACGCCCAAAATTAAGGAAGGAAAGGTTTATTTCTTACAGTTCTTGAGGGTTTCAGTTCATACTCAGTTAGCTCCAAGGCAGTGTGGCGTGGCAGGGCAGCCATTCATGGCAGCCGCAAACTGCAAGGCATGAACCGGCGAGAGAGGAAAGTCTTGCCTTCTACCTGCCCTTACGCTGTATGTCGGCTCCAGTCCTGGGCAGGTGGAACACTCATATAGTCAATCCCAGTGCTAGACGACAAACCAGTCACTAATGCCAGACTCAACCCCATCCATGATTACATGAGGCTTAAGTGGGGACCATCTGACCACACTATAACACTGAACAACTACTTTTAAGATCACAATATGCAGTTTATTAACTAGTGTTAATTTCCTAGTATTGTTTTGAAATTGTATATCATTTCTATCCTTTTTTTTTCTGTTTTGCTTTTTAAATAAAAAAAGAAAGCTGAAGCAATAAAGGCTGATTAATAATAATAATAATAATAATAAAAACCCAAATAGTAAGTAGTTATTGAAGAACACATAAGATGACATAGCCCCTGCTGGAAACATGAATTTCTAGCTCAGACCTCTCAGAGAGAGTGACAGGGCTCCTAGGAAAGGAAATGATTTGCTCAGTGGATGTGAACCAGGTGTGCAGTTGGGTTACAACCTGGGGCTCCCTCCTTCTAGTCCCTGTGCTTTGTATCCACCCAGTCTCTTTGATAATCCTCCCCTGAGAATCCTTCATAAAGCCCCAAGCAACTGATCTGTTAATTAGGGCTCTTCTGGACAAATTCTAAACCTCCTATTGCTTCCATTCAAGGATGAAAATAATATTTTGGTCTCAAGATTGCATGTCACGGTAGCTACCTTGAAATTATATGAGCATTAGACATGGTATGAGTTTTCTAGATTGCCCTTGATTTATAGAATCAGCGCATGTGGAGAAAAATGACATACAAATCAAATTTGTACAAATCAAATTCCATTTTCCATTGATTTATTTTATCTCAGAGGTGTTTTATCTTAATTTTCGAATTATTTACACTTGGTAATTGCTTCGCTCTACCCCCTCCCCCACTGTAAAAATAAATAAATAAAGACACTGGCTTGAGAGCCAAATCAAGCAGGGATGAATTCAGACTCTGCCATAGTGAGTGAACCTGGAAAAATCTTGAATCTCCTCGGTTCTTCGCGTCCCAAAATGAGATAGAAAATGGAAGGATCTGAGCAAAAGCATCTCCAGAAGCCTTTTGCTCTAGCTCTAAGGTCACAGACGTCTCTGAGTTTATGTTCCTTGAGTTTCCCTGCCTCTTCAACTTCTTCTGGGTCAAGGACAGGTGAAACTCACATTGCCAAAAGGAGCAGTGTCCAGTCCTGTCTGTCCGGGTTTCTAACATGGAGGTGAAAGAGACCTGGGCAGGCTGTGAAAGGGGAGGAGCTGACGCAGCAGGCTGCTATGTGATGGTCTGCTCCCCACGAGTCTGTGTGAGGAATTACCCCATCCCCACCCTAGCATCACTGCTGCAGACCTAACGAATTGCATTCCACTACGACTGGCTGGAGTCAAGGTCTGGCAGGCACCCTGCCAGAGTCAGGCTGTTCCAAGTGTCTCCTCCCAGGGAATTTTATTCTAGGGTTGAGAAAGAGAAGCTAGATTCTCTGGGTGTCAATGCTGTCAGTGGTCTTTCTGCTGTTAGCCCTGAATTCTGTGAAGCACTCGGAAGGAACTTGAGAGAGGTGAAGCAAACCGTACACAGAGAAGAGGAGAACAGGACAAGACGGCTGGGGGCGTTGGAGTCTTTGCTTCTGTTATTTTGGAACTCAACTGTACTTTATCCTTATGCTAAATAAGACCCCCCATTGTGCTAATAAATTACTCCTGCAAAACATTTTTCTGATTACTAACACTGATTTCTGCCACTGACAACCAAGTAAGTGTGGACACTGTCCTCTACTAAAATCCAGAATTCCCTGACCTCTTCTTATAAAACAGGAATTCTGACAAATTACAATGGTACCACCCCCAACTCACTGGGTCATAATCTGTGGTGTTGGGTTTCAGATGTTAATTATTAAAACAAAACCTTCCCCGATGATTTCCAGGTATGGCCAGGTTTAAGAATCTCGTTTATGGCACAATGGAGAGAAAGGATGTGGCTAAATAGAGTAGAACACAATGAGTCTCATTTCAATGTGTCTTTAATGGCTATGTTAGTCAGTTTTTATTGCCGGGAGAGAATGCCTGACATATGCAGCTTGAAGGAGGAAGGGTTTGTTTTGCCTCATGGTTTCAGAGGGTTAAGTCTATGGTTGATGGCTCCAAGGTGGAAACATGGTGGAAAGGCGTATCAGAGGAAGGCTGTTCACTTCATCATAACACGGAAGCGGAAATAGATGGAGAGAGCTGGATGGAGTGGGGTCTGTGGTTAGGATATACTCTTCAAAGGCTCCTTCCTGCAACTGGAATCCACCTCCCAATAAGCCCATTCAACTATGAACTCATGAATGGATTAATCTGTTGACAAGGTCAGCACCCTTCCGATTCAGTCACTTCTCCCGGCCCCACATCTGAACAATGCTGCCTTAGGGATCAAGTTCTCAGCACATGAATATTCGGGGTTGCTTTATACTTAAATCATAATGAGGACCCAAGTGCCCTTGACCCCAATTTCCCAACTGGTCCTTGTCGCCCATATCTGTAAAAGGAAGTAGTTCTCATTTTAGACTCTTCCCAGAACTGTTGCATGGAGTAAAGAACCACAGTGGTCCCAAGTCATGTTCCTCAGCCAGCAGACTCTGGGGTGGAGATTCATTGGCAGGAAGTTCTTCAGGGGACCCCCACCTGCCCCAGGAAAGGAACAGAAGCAGGAGCAGCAAAGGGAGGCCCAGTAACCCAGAGGCTGTGCAGCTGAGAGGTCCCTGAGTCATTTTGCTTTGGCTTGAGTGAGGCAGCCCGTTCCCCCATTGCTCAGTGCAGGTGAGACACATTTCTTCAGCCTGGGCAAGCATCTAAAAGGACCAGTGACTGAAGACTTCATTCTTGCCAGGGAACCCAAACATCATCACTCAGGGCCCACCACTCCAATATGCAGTTCCTTTTATTGGGTAAATAAATGGTGAGCCCCTCGTCCTCTTTCTGAAACCTGCTCCACCTTGGTGTCTCGCAGTTGGGAGGTATCCACCAAGCTTTCCCTCAGATGCCGATGATCCAGCAGTCTCCACACCCTTGGCTTTACCTTCACGTGTTTTTATTAGTTTGTTTTTCCTCTGGGTCTCTGCTATCACTGCCTTAGTTCAATTTGCCTTTGTCTCTCATCTGGACTCTTCCCGCAGCTTCCTAATTGGTCTCCCTGCTTCCTGAATTCTTCTTAAATTCATTCTGCATGTGACTGCTAGAGGGATCTTTCTGAAATGCAGAACACGTCACTCCCCTGCTTAAAACCTTTCAGGGGTTCCCTTACTGCCCGCAGGATAGAGGCCAAACCGGCATGCGGCCTGGGGAGGCGGTCCTCGTCCTTCCTCAGTCCCCTGTCCCTGCTGGCGCTCACCGCGCTGCTCCCTGCCTTCGTGTTCGCTGGTGCCTTTGCTCCTCTTGGAACGACCTTCCTCTCTCCATCGCCCTAATTCATATGCGGCCCCGAGGACATCACCGCCCCAACAAAGCCAAGCTGGACTTGGCTCCCAGAGATCTCCTCCGACGGAGCTCACCTTTGTGTGCTCCTGCGTTTGCTTCTTATTAATAAAACTTATGCCATAATCTTAATGGCTCCATGTATTGAGTGCTTACTTGGTGGACTGTGCTAAACACTTTATATTGATTAACCTATTTAATTCTCAGAATAAGCTGATGAAGCCAGTGCTTTTTTTTTAAATGTCTATTATATAGATGAACAAGTTGAGCTTTGATTAAGCAAGTTTTTTATAGCCTTGCATTTAGGGATTTAGGGTAGTTGGGATTCAGAATTGACATTGTCTGACCACATTGATCTTGTTTTTACACTTTTTAAGATGTCTAATTGAGGCAAACTAATTGTTTGTGATTATAGGGTACCGTGTAATATTTCTATGTGGGTGTATCCTATATGATTAGATCAGGGTAACCTGCATGTCTGTCACCTCAATTCTGTGTGCTTGAAACATTACAGTCCTCTCCACTAGCTATTTTAGGGTGTACAGTTAGTTGTTGGCTGTGTTTACCCTGCTGTGCTGTGGGATACTAGCAGTGATTCATTTGTCCGATCCAGCTATACTCCTGCTCCTGCAAACCATCCTCTATCCGTCTCTCCCTCCCCCACACCCTTCCTGGGCGCCTCTGGCCACTGTGCTACTCTCCGCTTTCATGAGGTCCCCTGCTTTTGCTTCCAGGGATAAGAACATGCAGCGTTTGTCTTTCTGGGGCTTAGTGTAATGTCCTCCAGGGTCATCCATCACAAGTGATAGGATTTCATTCTTTTCGTGTGTCTGAATAATATTCCATTTATGTACACATATATTCAGTTGTATCTTGGCATTTTTTGACTTCACAACTCGTCAACCCTGGCATTTGTCCTATTTTGATGAAAAGAGTGTTTTATCACTCCTTGCGTGCTCGCCGCTTGGCTCCCCTCCTGCCAGGGAAATGAAGGTCGGTGCGTCAGTCTCGGGGTAGCTGCAAACAGTGCAGAATCCCACGTATTCATTACTCTCTTGTGCATTTTAAGTACTAATTTGGGGTTACCAGAAGAGTGATCCACTGAGCCTAAAAGGCCAGTGTTAGCCTTTTACCAATAAGTCTAATAATTAGCCTTTTAGAGGTATAGGTTCTGGGGAACTTTTATATTATTTCTATTGAGGCATGACTATACAGAGAGGGTATGATCACAAGTTACAGTGAATATTTAAAGTTAAATAGAATTAGGCTGATTCTATGTCTTGGCTCTCTGACTGTACTGTTCTTGTTTTATTGACAGTTTAATCTTAGCACCCAAAGTAGGGCCTCTGATTTTTAAAAAAATAGCTCATAAAGGTAAATGTATGTGGTGGCACATGCCTATAATTCTAGTAACTCGGGAGGCTGAGACAGACAGATCATATATTTGAGGCCAGCCTGAGCAACTTAGCAAGACCCTGTCTCAAAAAAGAAAAACAATCCTTTCAAATCAAATGTGGCACAATCCCTGGTTTTATTTCCTCTACCTTATGAAATAACGTGTTGTAGTAGGTGGACAATTATAATAGCAATACTAGTGTAGGATAAGATTGTCTCTAATATAAAGAATGACAAAGAGGAAAACTTAAGCCAATGAAGATTTTAAGTGTGCTAGCCTGAGGAACCCCATTTCTGACCCTGGAATAATACTATGATTTGAACTAAAATTTACTACTTTTGGTTTTCATTTTAGTGGGGATGATATAATTAATACCTGTTTTTCCATGTAGGAAAGATAAGTCCTTAGCATTTCTCTTAATTTTCAGATGATGGACAGAAGATATAACTTCCTCTGAAATTGACAGGTATCTGAAAATTAAAATAGTAGTAAGCATGGCCTAAGTGTTCACAACCATCTCCCAACCTGACAGGGCAGACTTCACCACCTCACTTTTATGTTCTTGCAGAGTCTCAGGACAGAGGGACTAAGTCAAGATCACATAGCAAATGTGCAGAGGACCAGAATTCACCTCAGCTGTGGCCGCCTCCACACGCGGCTCCTATCACCCTGCGCTCCTGCCCGCCACTTTTCCTGAAGAGCCTGGCTCATCCCCGGAGACCTAGACAGCTTCTAATGGGCACTAATGTCCTTGGGCATCTTCAATTGATGGTGCAGTGACTCCCTTGGGGGAAGGAGCTGACTGTTCACAGCTCCCTTGCCCTTCAATTAGGTAATTAACAGGTGGCTCCTTGGGGAAATGTTGCAGCAGAAACTCGCGCAGAAAGGGAGCTCTCTGTAGCAGCAATCCTGTAAGGGTCCCATTCTAGGACATCGGGTATAATGAACCGAGACAGCTGCACAAATCCATAGAAACAGGAAGGCTAGTGTTTGTTGGGTGATAGGAGTGGGATTGGGGAGCTGAGAAGTGAGGGCTAATGGGGAGTATGGAGTCTCCTTAGGCAAACTCTCATCATTTCTTAGACAAAAATGTCTCAGGACTAAACTGTAACGATGGTTGCCCAGCATTGTGACTGTACTGATGCCACAAAATTGCTTAGCATGGTGAATTTTGTGTTGTGCATAATTTACCATGATTTAAAAAACACCAGTGGCGTAAGCGCCTTCCTGGCAAGCACAAGGTTGTGAGTTCGATCCCCAGTACCAACCCCCCCCAAAAAAAACCAGTTTGTATGCAAACATGGGCCTGATTTGTGGGTTCCTTGCAAACAGGAGCAGGGCTCCCAGCTTTCCCGTCGTCAGTGTGCTTTCACTTTGGCGGTAAACTACAACCATGGACTCAGCTGTACGTAAAGCTGCAGCGTGAGTGTTGATGTGGCTTGTTTTTAGTTTTTACTCCTGCACAGATACTTTTTCTAGTTGTCTGGGGAGAAACCATGGCATAGTTGAAAACACAAGGGTTTTGGAGTCAGGTGAACCTGTTTCTGAGTCCCGGCTTGCTGTTTACTTACTGACTGTGCTGTGTGAAGAGGTTTATTTAACCTATCTCTGCATCTTGGTTTCCTTGTCTATAAAATGGGAATTCTGATGCCTCAGAAGGCATTAGCAAAGGCTAGAATTACTGTCCATAAAAGGATGGGTGATCAGTAAACGGGCTGTCTTTCCTTCTTTGTCTGCCTGCTTCTCATGATAATAATTATCACTCAAAGAAGAAATGTTAGGGCTGGGGAAAGAGAGGGATAGACGGAGCTGGGCATGGTGGCGCATGCCTTTAATCCTAGCACTAGGGAGGCTGAGGTAGGTGGAGTGTTGTGAGTTTGCGGCTGATTTGGGCTACAATGTAAGCAAGGCTGGCCTGAACTACATAGTGTGACCCTGCCTCAAAAAAACTAGGGCTGGGAGTTTGGCTCAGTGGCTTAAGCACCTGCCTGGCAGGCATGAAGTGGTGAGTTCAATCCCTGGTGTCACAAAAATAAAAAGTGCCACCCAAGTGAATGAAGTGGGCATGGGAAGGTGGCAGCATTTCGGGCAGAAAGCATCATGAGCTGGAGTATCAGAGGCAGAGATGACTTAGAGGATCCTCGGAATGGAAAGAAAATGGCACAACAGGAGCTTAGCAAGTCACTGGAAAGTGGCCCACACTGAGGCTGGAGAGCGATGGAGCCCAAGCCACTCAGCCTGTGGGTCCTTGTAAAGAGTCTGCATCTTAAGTGCAACAGGAATTGTCTGCAATGTTTTTTTAAGCAAGGGAGCACGATGACCTGATTCGTGTTGCTGTGTGGAGAATGCTCCAGAAGGAAAATCCAGGATCATTAGGAAGAGGCTATGACAATGATCCAAACAAGAGCTGAGTGACTATGAATAGTAGTAATGACAACGAAGATGACAAGATGGGGCACACTAATGGGCTATTTTGGAGGCAGACTCTGGTGGGCTGATGGCTTGGATTAGAAGGCAGGCGCTAGTCTAGTGTATGCTGATGGGTTGGCTATGGGAAAGGGTGGGCATGGAGAAATCAGTGGTTCCTAATGCAGTTTTAGGCAAGGCCACTGCGGATACAGTAATCATGAGCTCCATTTTGCACATGGTAAGTGGTAAGGAGAGGGGAGAGTGGAGTGGGGGCTCTGGAATCAAGAGTGGGACTTGGGTTTGAAAACTGTGTATAAAATTGCATGAGTGGTCATTAATGCTTTTTTCTCTCTGAATCCCAGCTTCTCCATCCTTAATGCAAATGGTAAATAGTATCTGAAGTTGTCTTAGCATTGACAGTGCATGGTTCAAACAACAAGTTTACTTGCCACTCCTCAGTCTGTCTGACATTATGTAATCTGTCTGTATCTGAATTCCCACCTCATCTATGCCTGTGATTTCCTGCTGTATAAAGGGCTGCTTCCTTCAGTGTATGTTGAGGGATCTTAGGATGTCTTCACATGGGGTCCTTTGTTGGCTCTTTCAGAATGGGGTGCACTCCCACAGAGTTATAAACCAGAAGTCTGGTTCAGGTGCTGCCCTGCACTTGTTCCTTCTGTACTTTTTGGGCACTCTCTCTATTCTCACTGGAATAGATATTAGCTCAGTGGTTCCTGAAATTAGCTGTGCCTTGGAATCACCCAAGAATCTTTATAAAATACCCATGCCTAGTTCTTATCCCCAGCCGTTCTGATTTAATTAGGATGCAACCTGGGCACTGAGAATTCTAAAAGCTGTCCAGGTGTCTGTGTTCTGCAGCAAAATTTGAGAACTTTTATGTTAGGGAACCATTACAATGCTGGTGGATAATTAAGGTATGCACCAATAAATGTCAAGCTAACAGAGAAAGAGCTTAACAGTTACATCCCCCTCTTGGGATTTTAGGCATTCCTCTAAGCCCTAAATGGTCGAAGGGCAGGGATGATGGAGTGATAGGAAGGAAGGCGTTACTGTAGGGCAGACTACCAGCCCTGGATCTTGTCTCCGGACAAGTGTGCAACAAGTCTGTTGTCCCCTACATCCTTTTAACAGATTTCAGAATGTGTGCTTATTCATTATGAGTCAGAATCTTGCCAAATTAATCAACAAGTCCTCATATCATGGTCCATCACTCCAACACCTGTGACGGGGGCAGACATTAGCAATTGATCACAGGAGTTGTACCTGCTGTTTCCGGAAGTGACCTCACAAGCTCTCACTGCTCAGTCATTTTGGTAGTCACTGTGCTATGGGTCAAAGTTGGTAGAATCCATCTGTCTATCATTTCACCTTTAAGCTAGGAATATACACACACACAGGAAATGTATGTGTTTGCTTTCATGTGACAAGGGTGTAGACTCTGATCTTAAGTTTTTAAACTTAAGTTTAGGAAATCTGGATTATTTAGTTTACTGATTAGGAATGCACAAAGTCCTTTTACTTCAGGGTGTTTTCTACAGCTTGAACCCTTGAGAGACAAATCACAGATTCAACTGAAGGCCATGCGTGGAAGACTCACTATTTGACAAAAGGAAACCTGGAAGCAAGTCATCCTTGCTTCATACCATAGAATGAAGCTGAAATAGAAACAAACTTCCAAGAAAAAAAAAAAGAGTTTACAATGTTCAAGCCTTTGGAGATAGGCTTTAGATTTTTGTTTTCTAATTCAACCTGTTTCCCTTATGAAATATGACCTTAAGGAATAGAACCATTGGATAAGATTCAAGTGCAATTGCATTTTCTCTCCTTCCCCAGTTTCAAAGTTTAAAAACCATATTAGTTTTCTTCTTGTATCAACAGCTGTGTATTTCCAAAACCTTGGTAAAAGCAAGCAAGAAGGTATGGACAGTGTTCAGCAGAATGTGAGATCTTAAATCTCCTCACCTATCCATGCATCTCTGAGGTCCTTTCTCAGCCTCCAGGGTCTCCTCTTTGGAGAGGTGGTCGTTGTCTGGCAGAGGTCCACGGAAACATTTTGCATTCTTACCCTAGGAGATCCAGGCCTCATCACGCAGGAGCAGGAAGGTCTCGCTGCTCACTATGCTATCAGAACACAGTGCAGTGAACGGCATCAGATTCTGGAGACAAACAGGTGTGGGCTGCAGTCCCAGCTCAGCCTATCTGCTCCTGGCTTTCCACCTATCAAGAAGAAGCCAAGAATTCCTGTCTCTCAGGAGTTCAAACTTCCATCCCTAAACAGAAGGCCTGGTTTGCAAAAGATGCTGAACTTGGGGAAGGTACAGAGGCAAATCTGCTCATCCAAAGTGACGGCCTGTATCGGGCTTCCAGGATGGACCTCAATCCTCTCCTTTCTCTTTAGCTGAAAGATGAAGCCCCACAGTGGCCATGCCTTCTTGGGGAAAGGTGATATTTTTTCCTTCCCCGCCTCTGGAGAGGCCCACTCCGTGTGGGCTTTGGTGGGATTGCCACTCACCGGATTCTCTGTTCCCCTACTGAAGGAGAGTAGCGAGGTGGGCTCAAGTCAGACCAATCAGTCTGTCCTTCCTCATCACTTGATTCTGGATGGAAACATATAAGGAAGGCGAGAAGTTAGAGCTGCAGCATCCTAAAGCTGCTTGAGGAAAAGACGGCCCATGAATTCCTTCCCAGAACTCTAGCCTCGTTGTCTTTCTTGACTTCACAAAGCTGTGCCGTGCACACCACCCTCACCTTCCTTTACCTCCCACCATCACCTAGTGGTGTTCCTTTTAGCTGGCTTTTTGCAACAGGGTTAGGATAGTGTCTGCACCAGGCAAGGAACTGAAGTGATTCATGATGGGACTTTCCCGACATGGGTTGGAACCTTTCCTACAATATGATATAATATGACTTCATATAATGAATTAATTCACCTTGAAAAGCAAGATTTAATAACTTTCACAGGGTAGTAAGCCTACTAGTATAGACCCATACTCTTTGAGCCAAGAAGGCCCTGGGTAAGTCATGATGAACCTTTTAGAGTTTTCAAGAATACAATAGCCCTGTGGTGTGTGTGTCATAGGTTCACCACCACTGCCTTAGAGCATCAAGTGTGACATTCTCATGTAAGACTCGAGAAACCTGAGGCCAGAGAGCAAGTGTGATTTGGTCATTTCACAGCCGTTTGGTGGCAGAGCTGTGTTTGGAATGAAGATGCACTGACACTGAAGTGTAGCATCATTCTGCTTCTTACAATTCTTCACTGTTGCCTGCACACTCAATGCTTGGAGCTCAGCCCCTGCAAAGCCATGTTCATAGCTTTTATTCCTAGGAAAGTTAATGAGTTCTTTTCTTATATCTGTGTCCTTGACCAGGTCTTTGACATTTCAGGCTGTTGATTAAGGTCGAGGATGGGAATCAGCATGAGATGTTAGCCCTGAGTCTAGGAAGCCCAGGCTCACCACAGGAGGAACGCATTCCAGTCCCCACCCAAGCGAGGCCTTTGCATGATGGAGCCATATACCTCGACTTTCTTTTTCACTGTGGATCTTTTGACCATAGCCAATAACTTCTCTGCCCTAGAAGAGTAGAAGTGTTCCACTTCTGAAATAGCAGCAACGGGAGGGAAATCCACTTAACAATCAGAGAAACAGAACGATTTACTTTCCTCTACACATTTCATAGAATCCTGAAGCAAAACAAAAACAACATCATCCAAACCACAAGGGGAAGCTGTAGCCCTTGTCGTGAGCAACAGGAAAGGGGAGAGAAATGAGCAAGGGTGGGTCTTGTCTTAATGAACAGAAATGTGATTTTCAGGATGGCGTGTTTAACTAAGGAAAAGGAACAGAAGTGCTGGCTTGTGCAAAATGAATACTCCCTGGGGACAGGACACTAGTTGCAGTGTCACCCAGGCTGTATAGCCACTCTTGGAGGAAGTAACCTCACTTTACAGTTGGAGAATTTGAGGGTCAGAAAGACGAGTCCATTTGTCCAAGGCACGCAGCTAGGAAGCCATTCCTTAACCAGAGTGCTTTAAACTCCAGACCTTTATTCAATACACGTACAGCCTCTTAAGGACAAAAAATGTGCTCCTCACCTGTTTTTGGAATCTACATCAGGCCACTTCCTTTTTTCTGCATATATAAATAGGGATAGAGACTCAGCTTTACAAATTTAATCATTCCATTTCTTTCTCCCACGAATCAACCTTTACCAAGTGCTCGGAAAGGTTCAGTTAAATTCATAGCCCAAGAAAAATGTATCTTTGTGATTAATATGTGTTAAAATGAGGAGTGACATGGTAATAAAATGGAAAGGTTTGGGGGCCTTTGGGGAAATCCATCTGACTGCAGGCTGTGGTTCCAGTAATGAGGCTGCTATTTTGTGGTCACGGAGGTAATGTTTTCTGATGCAGGCAGAATGATTAACAAGGTGAAAATACCTGCCTAGAGGGAGGAGGGGAACAGAGGGCTATAGCCTGTTGGAAAATGGCTCAGGGTGGAAGGCCGCTTGCTTTTTCTTTCTGCATTTGCAGGAGAATTTTCAGTTAAGTGCAGTGAGCAGAAGTAGCGTGTTCTTTCTGCGCTCCCTTGTTCTCACACTAATTCATATAGTAGGATATGTTTGTGAGTGTATGTGTGTGTGTGCGTGCATGTGTGTGTATGGGAGAAGGATGGATTCAAGATGAACGGCAAAAAGAAACTGCATTTACTTGATCTATTTTGTAGATGTTCCAGAATTTAGGTCAGACTCTCCATTGCATTCTTTACCAGTAGTGCTGACTTGCACAACAAGAGAAATGATAGCAGCTCATGGGATCTTGGGGTGCCATTGGGGGAGGGTACTATGGCTGCCTATGGTGAGAGGCCCAGGAGTACACACACCCTGCTTTCGCCCAGTTATTTCTCTTTCCATAAGCTTCCTGAAGAATGTATATGGAAAATTAACACTATTAAACACTAGTAATAATTGGATTCAAACCTCAAAAGTGGGATCAGCAGGACCAGGTGTTTCCTCTTGTTGAGGCTGGGGCAGTCTAGGGGAAAGTGAAGGAGGATCAAGTGGGTCTTTTCTCTCTAAAGTTAGGCCGATACCACTATAAAAAGAAAGGTGCAGGAAAAAAAAAAGAGAGAGAGAGAAAAAAGGTATCTGAACTCACTGTCTCCAAAAGCTATTTCAGGCTGGATAAAACTCAGAATTGACTCTTATGCCGGAATAAGACCAAACATCCAAAAAGTGTGGGGATGACTGAACAGATTCCCCAGCAAGTTGTATAAAGTTCTTGTCTGTTCGAGAATACTACCCTTTGACAAAGCAGTCCAATCTGTTTTTTTGACCCTGACAAACCAAATCCTGACTCCTCCGTGTAAGTATGTGGCAGTGCAAGGGATAGGTATGCACCTACCTATGCTTTCCATTCCACTTCGTCCTTGAGAAGGACACAGAAACTGTGAACATTCAAGTGAACAAAAGGGAAAGTGCTATTGACAGTCCCTGTGATCTTCTCCTCCCCACTGCATGCATCTTCATAGCCTTTTGCTCTAGTTAGGTTTTGGATTCAAATAGCGTTTTCCTCCAATACTTCATTCTGTATTTGCTGTCAGAATGATTTTCCTCAAGCACAACTTTCGTGATATCCACAAATGCTCAAACCTATCACATACGTCTACCATAGTCTGAAATAGGAATGACCAATCAGGTTCCTCTATTGCTTTGTAAATAAAGTTTTATTGGAGCACAGCTACACTCATTCATTTATGTATTATCTACTGCTGCTTTTATGATACAACGTTAGAGGTATGTGATTATGACACAGAATGCATGGTGTATGAAGCCCAGCAGATTTGCAGTTTGCTCTTTGTTTTAAAAGTTTACCAAACCTTGGTTTAGCAAAAGAGACTCAAACATTTATATTTTGTATTTGAGCCCCTTGTCAATATGATCACAACTAATTCTTCTTGCCTTATCTATAGCTGGTCCCATCCAAGGATCTCATGACCTAGCCAGAAGGGAATCCCCTACTTTATTCATCTTTAGTTTTTATAGTAATATGGAATTATAATAGTCACATAAAAATGTACTATTTTTCTACATCCATAGTTTGATGAATTTTCAATATCTGCATATACTTATCACACCAAAATCAAGAATATTCATTATCAAGACCAGAGAAACTTGTTTGTTTCTAATGTGTCATGCTTGTTTCTAATGTGATTTCACTATGTATATTATTTTTAGCTCTTTTTGAATATCCCTTTTCTTTGGCTTCTTTTGCTGAACATTACATTTGTGAAATTCATCCATGTTATCACATAGAGTTATGATTTATTCTCATTGCTGTATTCCATTTTGTTATGGTTTGTGTCTAGATGTCCCTCCAAAGCCTTATGTAGTCACAAGCCAGGCTTCTAGAGTTTGTGAATGACTCATGATCCAATGCCAGGATTGTAAATGTGAGTGCTACACCCACCCTAGGGCTGGTAGCCTACATACAATATAAGGGACAGAGAGTCTTCTCTTACTTGCTCCTCCCTTTTTGTTCTTGTTGCTTTGGCTGTCTTCTGCTGCCATGAACTGTTGCTCTCTGCCATGCCACCCTGCCTTAAAGCCAGCTGATCATGGACTGAAACCTCCACAAACTGTGAGCTAAATAAACCTTTCCTTCCTTAATTTTGGGTGTCAGGTATTTTATCTCAGCAACAAGAGAAAAGTAACCAACACATATTTTTGCATAATTCTACTAGTTTTAGATATTTGAACAGTTTCTAGTTTGGGCTATTATGAATAATGCTGCTATAAACATCCTTTTACATGCTTTTGATCAACATATTAATACATTTCTTTAGTAATCTAAATCAATACCTTGGCATGTCTTTACAAGGTCATAGGGTAGTTAGTTCCAAATCATTTTCCATTGTATTTATACTATCAGGAGTGCTTGGGAACTCCCTTTGATGGTCAGTATTTGTTATGATTTAGAACTAAAAATTCCTCCAAAAAGCCCATGTGTTCATAGCTGGGGCTTTGGATAGTAGTTGCATCATGGAGAAGGTCATTAGGCTGTTAGGAGGTGAGACCTGTTCATCCGAGGTGGGTTACTGCAGGGTGTGACCTGGAAGGGGTGTATTTTTGTCTCTGCCTCCTCCGTTCTTTCTTGGCTTCCAGCTGCTTTGCTTTTGGCAGTCCCCGGGGCCATGATGCTTGTGTCTTGGTACCTGCAGCCATGGACTGAACCTTCTAAAACTGTGAGCAAAAGAAACCCCTCCTTTAATTTGTTGGTGTCAGATATTTTTTCCCAGTGAGGGGAAAGTGAGTAATACAGCATCTTTGCCAACATTTGGATTTTTGTTGATGGTGACTTTTTGTTCCTTTTAGCAATTCTGGTGGGTATATAGTACAGTCACATTGCAGTTGAAATTTGCATTTTCTTAATCTCTAGGAAGTAGAGCACAATTTCATAAATTTATTGGCCATTGGCATATCAGCTTTGTGATATGCACATTAAATTGTTCGAATTTTTTCCTATCAGATTATGTCTTTTCTGATTTATTGGTCTAAATCTTTTGTCTAGTTTGGCTTTGAGCTTTTTTCAGGATATGTGTATTTTTAGTTTCATTTTTTATTCTATAGGTTGTCTTGTCACACCCAGGTTTGTTTAATTAATAGAAATTTTACACTTAATGGAATTTATTATTTCATAGCACCTCTGAATCTTGCTTAAGAAATTTTTGCCATGTTCAAAAATTTGAAGATGTTTTAATAAATTTTCATCAATAAGCTTTACTGTTTTTCTACCTTTAGATTTTGAATCTATCAGGATATGATTTTGTGTGTATGTGTATATATATATATATATATATATATATGATACAACTAGGGGGTCATGGCTTTTTCCTGTATCAATATCTAGTTAATAAACCTTTTAAAAGTAAAAAAGTCATTTACTTACTAGCTAAGCATAGTGCTACACACTTATAATCCAGTACTCTTGGAGGTTGAGGCAGGAGGATCATAATTTTGAGCCCCACCTGGGCAATTTAGTGATACCCAGTACCAAAATTAAAAAAAAATTTTAATTTTATTTTTTTGTGGCACTGGGGATCGAACTCATAGACTCGCACCTGCCAAACTCCTGGCCCTAGTTTTTTGAGGCAGGATCGCATTATGTAGCTCAGGCCAGCCTTGCCCTCGCGTTGTAGCCCAAGCTGGCCTTGAACTCACAATGCTCCACCTACCTCAGCCTCCTGAGTGCTGGGATTAAAGGTGTGTGCCACCATGCTGGCTAAAATAAATAAATAAAAAATATTAAAAGCTATGGACATAGCCCAGTGTAAAGATCTAGTTTCAAGTCCCAGTACTTCCCCATACCTCCACCACCAAAATTTCTTTACCCATTAAACTTGTGTGTTACTATTTTTACCTATCAGTATGGTATTTTTTGAATAGATAATATATAAGGAAATCATTCTTTATATTAAGTTCATTATTTGCTGTAACATCAAAGCACTAAATTGTGAGTAATAAACATTAAAAAGATATGTAAGCTTCTCTAGAAAAAAGTATAAAGCATTTTTGAGAAAAACTAAAGATAAAAATATGGCATGCATATGTAGTATATTGTATATATGTAAAATCTATAGGGGTGTGTGTGTGTATGTAATTTATCATAACTTTATAAGAAGCCTTGAAACAAAGTAGCATATATTCTCCTTCTTCAAAATTATCTTGATTATGATGGCACATTCCTGTAACCCCAGTGCTTGGGAGACTGAGGCAGGAGAGTTTGAGGCTAATCTAAACTACACAGTGAGACCCTGTCTCAAAAAAAAAATTACCTTGGCTAGTTTTACACTTTCTTCTTGTTTGTAAACTCACAAGCTGTCTCAAGAGATCTTCCTTCCTGAGCCTCCCAAGTAACTGGGTAGTTCTAGCACTTTAATTTCCTATATAAAATGTAAGATTTGATTTTTAGTTTGCATTACAAAATCTGATGAATTTTCTAATGGGATTACATAGAATTTGTAGGTCAGTCTGGGAGGAACTGACATATTTATAATATGCCAATATGTGCAATCCGTGAGCATATACCTCTAACCAGATTGTTTTTCTGTTTTTTATTAATAATTTTTAATAGTTTTCAGTGTAGAAATTTACTGATATTTTGTATTCTAACATTTATTTCTAGGAGCTGGGATTTTCTAATGCTATGGTAAACATTAGACTTTAAAACATAACTTTTTAATTTCTAATGTTACTAGTATGCGAAAACACAAATAGTTCTTTGCAGAGTGCCCTTATATCTAGTGACCTTGATTAACTTATTTACTAATTCAAATTTTATCTGAAGGTGCTTTTGGATATCATATATAGCCAGTCATATTGTTTATTACAATGACAGTGTTACTTCTTTTTCTCCTTCTGTCCTTATTCCTTTTACCTTCTTCCTTGCTTTGTTACCCAACTAGGACAAATCCAGTGTTGCATGTAAGTGGGGATAATGTGTAGCTAGTTCCTCTGGCTTGGGTATGTGTTATTGAACCTAGCAGAATTTTTCTCACTGACTTGATCTTCAGTACACCTGAATAGAAGGAATTAATGGGCCAGTAACTGTTTGCAAGAGCCTTTTATGTGTGCAAAGAATTGTGGATCTCTCTAAATCTGTTTTAGAACTTTTCATCTATATGAGGAGAATTAAAATTGACTTATTAAATTTGCTAGGTTAAATGCACAATAAACTCTTTCCTGGACATATGACGCAGATATGATCATAACTACTATCTTTTGCGTATTCATATACATTGAATATTCTTTATTTACTTTGTGTTGCATTAGTTTATTTGACAGTTTTGACAATCCTTAAGAAATCATCATTATTCCACCAGTGTTTCCTTCAATGGACCAGAAGCCTAGACCTTGGAATTAGAAATTACCAACATACCCTGAATCACCCAGTTGGATGTAACAGAGCTGAGTTTCAAACCCTAGCAATTTGCCTACAAAGCCTTCAGCACTGCAGTACTGATTCACTCCGAAACCTTTCGAGAAAGTTATTTCGAGAAAACTTTCATCAGCCTCCTCAGTGTTCCCTAGGTTAAACATTCCTAAGTTTGTCATTTCTCGTGTGACAAGGATTCGAAATCGCCTTTCCTCTTTCCAGTTACCGGTTTCCTCTCAGAGCTCCATGGTGCTCAGGGCAGCGGTGGTGGTAACACAGCTTGGTTTGAATGATTTCAGCTGTGCCGTCAGACTCGGTCCTTTCTAAATGTTGTTCCTAGACCCTTTATAACCATCTTGTAATTGAAACGACTCGACATGGATTTTGATGTTGAAAGATTTCGTTTCTATTTTAACGAAGCCCTCTACTATCTGTCTGATCTTTGACAAGCTCTTAAGCCTCCCCAAGCTTCAGTTTTCTGTCTGCAACATCGCTTCCAGCCTGGTTCCTCCTCAGACAATGTGGGAGACCCATTGAAGAGAATGGCCAGGAATGTGGTTCTCGAGCTCGGAAGGGAGAGTTCATCAACGTCAGTTATTTCTAGCGAACACATTGTAGTGTTGACACATATGGGATGAGTATTTGGGCAGAGTGGAGCTGAATTCAGCCCTGAAAAAAGCAAACAAAAGGGACCTCAGGTATATTCAGCCAACTTAGGGAAATGCTAGAGGGGCTGCATAAGGGACAGGAAGGGGAAGGTAGAGTGAGAGAGAAGGATGTATAGACTCGAATGTTTAGCTGAGGTTTTGGAGAAGCTGCCGTGGTCCACGAGGTCGATGGGGACCAGGAAATCATAATCAGGGCTGGTGACCTGAGAGGGAGATGCTGAATTGTGTTTTTCCTCCCAGCGAAATCGGGAGGCAGAGCCATTCCTTCCGCCCTTCCCCCCATCCCACAAGGCTAATTATTATAAAAATTCTCTGTCATTGCTTTGCAACGGTCCACAGCCTAACTAATTTAAAAATGCAAATGAGTGCTAAATTACAGAGCTCGTTTCCTGCTCGTGTACCTAGAGATGGTAGGCGCTATTTCTATAGCTGGAAATCAGTCTTGGGCACCCTGGGTGATGGGACGGTGGTGATGTCACATGCTGCTCAGTCGATTTAGCTTTGAGCGGCTCTGTGGACTGTCGCTCTCCCGCCTGTCTGCCTCTGCAGCGGTGAATCACAGCTCCGTGTTATTTCTCCTGAAATCCAAGAGGCCTCCTCCTGCCATCTGTCAGCCCCTCCATAGACCCACTGATGAGCCTAATTTACTGGTTTTCAGCTCTGCCGTACTACTAACCCTCCTTGCTGTGAGCTTTGTGTCTGAAAGCCTGTTTGGTGATTATGATGATGAGGAGGAACAGAGTCCTGGCTATCAGCTAATGGTTAGATTAGTGTGTTCTACAGGGTACTCCCAAGAACTAGAGTTCTCTAAAAGTGCAGATTCCTAGGTCCCATTTTAAACATATTGACTAGGACCAGAAATGTATGGTTTTTCAAACAACGTTCTCAGGCAGTTCTTATGCATATTAAATTTTGAGGATTCTTTCTGTACATGCTAAGGTAATGGAATACTGGGGCTGAAAGAAGCCCTAGAAACCTTCCAGGCCAGTGGTTTCCAACCTTGGCTGTACATGAGTTACACGGGGAGCTTTGAAATATTGTCAGATTCTTAGGGACTGGCGCCAGGCCATCAGTAATGTTTCAAGTTCTTCAGGGGATCCTGACTGGTGTAGCCAAGTTGGGAGTCACTGCTGCAGTCCAACTTGTTGGTTTTAAAGTTGGAAACGATGTGGCCTGCAAAGAGACTACCTTTGAGAGGCAGGACAAGTGCAAGCAAGTCAGTGGCTCAGACAGGATGAGAACGCATGGTGCTTACTGCTCACCGCTGCCCCTTCTACCATACAGCGGTTTCTCTTGGTTGAGCCAATGACAACTTGGACTCCCTTGCATTATGTTTATCCTGTAAAAAGTCAAGTGACACCTAATGGCTTGGTTTCCTTACAAGCCCGAGTGTTTGTCATCTCTCCCAGTGGACCTCTGACTTCAGTCAGTGACCTGCTTGCAAGCTGTCGGTTATAGCTCAGCTCCAGCCTCACCCTTACTTCGCTCCAAACCCCTGAGGCCCCTGGCCACCGGACACTTTTGGGAAACCAGACCTCCAGCTCTGGCATTTGCTCTGCACATGTGACTTTGAGCAACAAACTAAACCTCTGGACCTTCGCTTCCTTCCCTTAGGCAGAGTACCTGTGCCTAGAATAGGCTACTTTGGAGTGGAAATGTTTGTTAATACCTTAGCCTAGTTCTAGGTACTGAGTGGACAGCCAGTAAATGCTTGGTAAAACAGATAATTGAGCAATGCATTTATTCATATTATACCATCATTTCTCCTGGTTTATTTTTTCCTAACATTATATACACATTAAGTCATTTTTTGGAAGAATGGCTTCTAGGGAAAATTTCTGTGTGTTGTGTGTATTTCCAGTCTTAGTAAGTGGCATAGTCATACCTCACAAATATCTTCTACAACAAAATCTTGGAGAACAAAATAACTTGCATCTTCCCTTAGACTTTAATGTGATGGAATTTCCTTTAAATAAATATTAATTATGTCTTTATTACTTTTTTGGGGGTGCGATGGGGTGATGGAGATTGGACTCTGGACCTTATGCGTGCTAGGCAAGCATCTGCCGCTGAGCTACATCACCAGCCTGCCGATATCTTTACTCACCAGAAGTTGTTTTTGAAACTAAAAAGAATGACAGAAAACTTTTTTTTTTTTTTTTTTTTTTTTTTACTTTGGGTAGATTTCTTTCTTTCCTTTTTTTAAAAAATCCATTTTATTCAAACATAAAAAGAAAAAAATAAGAAGAAAAAATATTACAATAAAACTTCAAAGCACATCAGTCAGGGGGTAACAATAGTACATATATTGCACCTATGACAGAAAACTTTGGATGGAAAGGAAATGTGCCAAATCAATGCTAATATTATTCTGGTGATAATTTTTCAAGTTAGCAATGTGTGTTTCATTCAGAAAGATCAGGTGATATTAGTAGATCCTATACCTTGTATTATGTTTCCATGATTTCTTATCAGCACGCAAATTTGATAATTTTTGCACTTGGTGAACTCCCAGGGTTAAAAGTCAGTGAGGATGATGAATACCTGGTTTGACAGTGATTGACAGGTTCTTATCGATTTGTGCCAGGTGCTTTCCTGAGTGCTGGGACTCTGGTTGTGTTGAAAGGGACACACCCCCCATCCTCCTGGAATGCACAGTTTGGCCAGGGATACAGGCAACCCTCCAACTCTTAAGAGGCCAGGTGACCACAGTTGGGTCGAGAAAGACAGTGTAGCTCTCTAAGAGTATTTAGTAGAGGAATCTGACTCTGGCTGAAGTTTCATCATCTGCAAGAAAATGATGACTGAGCTGATTGAGGAAGGAGGAGCAGTGTGGCATGGCTGTTGTGGAAGGAACATCATTTGCCCAGGTCCTGTTGGGGGAATGAGCCTGGCTGGCTGGAAGGCCTGATACCTGTTTGGAGCTGGGTGAGGTCACAGGATAAGTGGTGCCTAACGGTGGTGAAGAGTCAGCCTCTGAGTCAAATTGGATGCTCAGTATAAGTACTGAGTTGGTATTGACATAAGTAGGTGATCTGTATTAGGATTTAATCAGTGTTCTGGTAATAGTAAGACTATGGCCAACATTTGGAGCAGGGTTGAGGCCCTGTGGTCATTACTTTATTAGGTTTCACCCCGTACCAGTAGGCAGGACTGAGCTAGGAGAATGGAGCCAGTTTTCAGCGGGGGTTGAGCATGTCAACTGTAGACATACAACTGTACCCAGGGTCCAAATATGAGGGCTTGTTCATGTTGCTTAATTTCTCTAAGTTTCAGTTTTCTCAGGAATCAAGGGAGAATAATAACAGCCAAAGGATGGTCATGAGAATCAAATGAGTTAGAAGAAAATGCTTAGTCCTGAGCATGTCACACATATCTGATTAATATCCGCTGCATGCAAACTAACTAGAAAAAATAAGAAAAATCGATCTTTGCTTCTAATTCTGGGTTTTAGACACTGAGAAAATTCCTGAAGGCTCCTAGGGGACAGTTGAAAGTACAAGGGAGGTTTCCTGCCAGCTACATCCTCCACCCAAGAGACTGGGCTGGCACCTCCCTGGTCCCCGTAGACAGCGGCTTGCCGCTGGCTGGGTTGGTGGCAGTGGGCCAGTCTCTGAGTTTAAATAGAATTTTCTTTGTAAATTGACACAGCAATGAAATTACCAAACTGCTGTGTTTATCTTTCCAAATAAAAGACAGATTTTAAGTACATTATACCAATGTAATTGAAAATCAGGAGCAAATGAGTAGGGTGTGCTGTAACTTGTAGGCTAATGTGAGATTCCAACCTCCTGTCCCCCAATTAGAGTGGGAGGAGGAGCACGTAAGGAAGAAGGTATTCTTGCAGGGTCCCCATGCCCAGAAGTGGGAGGATGAGCTGAATGCTTAAAGTGAGAGTAACTCACCGTTTGAAAAACTCGAAGCTAGCGGATTTTCTCTAGGGATGCAAATATAGCAACATGGATTTCAATTAAGATTCTGCCATCCCCATGATAGAGTCCTTTTTATCCCTCTTCAGCGCTACTGCCTGGGTAATCAAACCCTCATACAGAAGGCTTCACACTGCAGGTGGCTTTGTTTAACCCAAGCTTAACAGCCAAATTCCCTGAGAGGAGCTCACCTGCCTGGAATCCACGAATCACCTCCAGTTGGCTGTGTGTGGAGAATTCACAATGCCTCTGTGTGGTGCAGGAGGTGGAGCTAACAGTACAGAATAGGACTCTATCTAGAAGATCCATGGCCGCCCGGACACCCGTGTGTGTGTGTGTGTGTGTGTGTGTGTGTGTGTGTGTGCCCACTCAGGGGGCCCAAGAGAGATTTTCATGGGTGAGGTCCCAAGGTTAAAGTGCACACGATTACAAGATATCAACAGCAGTGAGCAGCATGGAGCAGAGCACAGAATCAGAGTTCAAGAGTGCAAAAGAGCTGCCTGCATCTTTATTGCATAGTTCTTATATAGGCTGTTACTTCATATTTACATTCTTACCTAGTGCCGTAATTAGCACATGCGAGTTGACCTGTGTTAAGTTATCGTTACACAGCTGTATCCCACTGTATGCCTGCACTAGACAAGGGGGATCATGTCCTCAAGTGTCCTTGGACACCCCCTGAGCTTTGAAACAGTTCCCCACATCTCATCCCCTCAAAGGTCAGGGGCGTATAAATGTAGCATTCTATATGTAACTGGGCACAAGTACCTCTTTGCATTGTAGTTAACGAATTAAGAGCCATGTGGTTTTGCAAAGCCACTGTTTTTCATTTGAACAGTTTCATCCATAAACAACATCAAAGCCTGGTGCATAACATTCAAGGCCTGGGCCATATGTTGAGCATGGCCTTCACCTTGGAGGGCGAGGTCTATGGTCCTTACCCTTGGTCAGATGCTATTCCTAGCAGTATCAGCAGTCAATTTTTCTAGTCAGATGCTACTCCTAGTGGTTAACTACTGCAATGTCTTATCAAGCCGTTAAGTCATTTCCCAGGGAGAGGAGAGGCTTATGTACTGAGCCATACTATTCTACATGGTCAGCTTTATGGCCACACTCCCATACATTTTGCCATAAGTTAGCACCCCACAAGGGACAGTACCCTGTTATTCCTGAGCTGCCCAGGCTGGCAGCCAGTGCATCAGCCTCTCAAGACAGCCCAACTGTCCGTGTACACATGTAGAGTTTTTTTTTGTTTTTTTTTTTCATGCATGACAGGCAATCACATTGTCTGCAACCCTGCCCACTGGCTTGACCTGCCTGTTTTGGTTCCAAACGAAAGTACTTCTATCCTGTGCTGGACAGCACCCGCTGTCCATTGCGGGCTTGGGTCATGGCTAGGCCCATCAGTATATTCAGCATCAACCAGAGATCCCACGTCCCTTCTGCGTAGGGACTAGGGGTCATGTCCTGTAGTCCGTGCTCCCAGACAGGTTCTTGAGCCATGTATATCACGGGTCCCCAAACCATTGTCAGATCAGTTGCCAACAGGCTAGCCAAGAAAGAGGCCCGCTGCTGGAGTCACACCCCCCAACGTGTGAGAGAGGGGGCCTGTGCCACTCCACTCCTGGGACACGCTGTCCATGTCCGTACTGAGCCCTCTGGCCACCCCGTGATTCCTCATGGGTATGCGGTGCAGCGTACAGCGCTGCCGTTTCTCAGTCGGGGAATCCCAGCTCTCCGTTCCCTTCCAAAGCCACTGGGACCAAAGCCCAACAGGGTGCTTTCGCTTTCCCTGTTTTTGCCATAGGCCCCAGCCAACCCCATCGTCATCCACACTGTTAGGATAAATGGCAGGGTAGGGTCAGTGACACAGAGGGCTTGCAGCTGTGCAACAGTCCTCTTTGAGTCCTGAAAAGCAGCTTCTGCTGCATCTTTCCAGCCCCGTGTTGTGCTCCATTTGGCCATCTTGTATAAAGAGCATGGCAGGGTAGCTAGATACAGTATGTCCACCAAAAACCTACCAAGTCCACATATGCCTGTAATTGCCGGACTGTTATGGGTCTGGTCTAACTGATCAAACAACACCCAAGAATTTGACAGACAAGCTGGGTCCTTAGACCTTGTCTTCATTTGCAGCCCACCCCCATGCCAGCAAAGCTTCCTTCAGACTGTGCATGGCGGCTTTAAATCTGCAAGAAATCAGGTAAACATAATATCATTAATACAAAACAGTGATGCAGAGTGTGGCTTGGCCCAGGCAGCCAGGTTGTGGGCCACCAGACCACAAAACAAAGTTGGGCTATGCAAATAGCCTTGTGGCAACATCTGGAATGTTCATTGCCTGCCCTCCCTGGTGAAGGCAAATTGGTCCTCACTGCCAGCATCAGGGTGAGACTTCACAGTCGTTTGCCACGATCTGTCTGGCTTCTGCACAGGCCATACTGAAGGGCTCTGTGCAGGAAGTAACACCCCTGCTTTTTCCAATTTCAAGACAGTCTGTTCCATCTCCTTGTGGCCTCCAGGCAGCCAGTACTGCTTCACACACAACCCATATGGCCTGTGGGGGAGTCAGTGGTACATGGTGTGGAGGACCTTGGACTACAGCTTTTATTATGCAAATTCATAACTGGAATTCTCCCTGCTTGGTGTCGAGCTGAGCACCAATCAGCGTGTCTACCACCAGTATGTATTCAGCAAATGGAGAGACAGAAACGTCATACAGATGTTGAGGCAAGTGCCCCATACCCAAAATCACTCGGGCCTTCTGGATGTAGTGACCTCCCTGTCCTTCTGTGCAGGCCACAGGCCCTGTAAAATGGTCTGGGTTGCCACACATTAACACTGTCTCAGCTCTCGTATCCATCAACACTGTTACATGCTGCATGTTTTTGGGAACCAGTACATTGTCAGTTCCACATGTGGTCTCCAGTCTCCTGGGATCCCCAAGACCTGGGTGCCTTGGCCTGCCTCTTAATTGGGGTAAAAGGAGGCCACTGTCATTTCTGCCAGCTTCACCTGGGCTGCTTTGGCCTTCTGGCCCTGGCCTTGGACTTGGCCACTATTGCTCCTCAGGGCATAGCTGCCTCCACCGTCAGCAACATATCCAAAATCTGCCTGGCTGACTCATCTGTGGCTTGGCTGGCAGCCAGCAGGTCCATCCAGATATGGCGCCGACCGAACTTCAGTGGCCCCACAGCCTGTCCTTGGGGGGATGGCCCTGCTTGCCTGGGGCCCCCTTTCTTTTTCTCCCTTGCCAGTATAGTTGTTACAGACGTTGCCTTACCTTGGTGCTTTACTTCCATGCCTGTCAGCCTGGCCAAGGCATCCATAGCATTGTGGATCAGGTGATCTGTAAAGGGGTCTAGAAGGGCTGCCACTGATCTTAAAGTGCTGGCTGGCCTACTCTCCAGGATCGTGTCCTTTGTGCGTGCTGTCAGCAGTTCCTCACTGGGCTATGGAACTGCTGTGCAAGCGTCATTTGCTGCATGCCATTTCACATAGAGTTATCAAGGCTGGATAGTGACTTGCTCCAGTGGGTCACCTGAATTCTCCCAAACCAGGCGAGCCACTGCCATCAACCAGTATCACAGTCTGAGTATCTGCTTCTGGGGCTGTCCTCTGTATGCCCTCATAGAGGTGGTGTGGGCTATGCTGGCTATTTGGGGCATCTCCTGTGGGTTTAACTGCATGTTATCAGCCCCATGAAACCCCAGCCGTAGCAGCCATGCAGGCACTGTTTCGCCCACCTTCTGCTTTGATTGTTTTGCCAGCTCCGTGGCTGTCTAGGACATGTACATTGTGTACTAGGTAGAGGTAGGTGGCCCTCCCAGTTCTCCTCCTCTGGGTAGAGGTCCCTCTACTTCCACTTTTTGATGACTTGCTGGCCTAGCATGCAAAACTAGGGGATTTTCCTGGGGGTTTTCTCAGACATGAGGGCGTACATTTCAGGAGACATTTCTGGAGGAGGCAGTGCTTCTCCTGCCTTGCGACCCAAGTTCTGCAGCAGCCAGCCATTGTTCAAGGTCCTTCTCTATCGGCTGCAGTTGTTCTACTTGCTGGACAAGGCCATCCACCTCTTGATTTATGCAGAGCAAAAGAGAGTGAGAAACAGCCAACCTATCCACCCCATTGTTTGATGGTGAGGGGAAGAAATTTGTCTGTCAAACACTTCCAAGGCTTGCAAGACATCCCCAGGCCCCAAACAGACTGTTTCTCTGACCTCTGGGGCCTTTCAGGCTGCCAAGAAGGTGGCTACTGGTAGCCATGGTGAGGCCAGGGTCGCTTATCAGCCATCCCCCAGTGCTCTCCCTTGCCTTTGGGTGCTGTTTCCACAGCCTCCATGGGAGCACTTACCTCAGTGTCCCACCAACCACACCTGCTTTGGGGGCCCAACGGAGATTTTTGTGGGTGACGTCCCAAGGTTAATGAACACCCATTTGCAAGGCATTAGCAGCAACAGCAGGCAGCACGGAGCAGAAGAGAAAATCAGAGTTCAAGAGTGTGAGAGATCCACCCGTGTCTTCGTCGTATAATTCTTATATTGGTTGTTATCTCACGTTTACATTCTTACATAGTGCTGTAATCAGCACATGTGTGTTTTTCTGTGCTAAGTCTTGGTTACATGACTGTGTCTCACTGTGTGCCTGCACTAGGCAAGCCAGGTCATGTCCAGAAGTGTCCTTAGATGCCCCTGAGCTTTGAAGCAGTCTGAGTGGTTCCCCACAGTGTGTGCGTGCGTGTGTGTGTGTGCATGTGTGTGTGTGTCACAATAGTGATTCATAACTGACAAGTGGTGGCAAGACAGGTGGAGGTAGGCTTCTATTCCTTCTGAACTCATCAGCTTCATACAACTCATGTCCAATTAAAATAATGCTACTTTTTAAAATTATGAACAACTGAAAATATTTTTCTCAGCCTTAAAACTGTGAAAGATTGAAAAAAAAACTTCACTATTTGAAAATATTAATCATGCTCGATCTAGATAAGAAAATTACAGTTTGAGACAAGGGCCTGGGCAGATGCTGCCTAAGCCTCTCCTGTATAGTTTCCTCCCACTGACACTGACTCATTCTCTTTGCTTATTTAACAGCAGCCCGTGGCTCACTTCTCAGCATGAGGGTGCCATTCTGTCTGGAGATACCGATTGTGCTCACATCCAGGACATAACACGGGTAGAAAAATGAGTATCTGTCAGGTTTGTAACAGTGTGTTGTCTGCAGAGAATGAATAACAGAATTTTGCTTGGAGAATGTTGGCCACTGAGTAGGATTTACAGCGATGCCACAGTGGCTTCGAGATGCAGCTGCTTGGTGATGTCTTATCATTAGACCCTGAGGTGGAACCTCCTCCTGAGTGCATGCTTAGCCCAACCCCGTTGACGAGGTGACAAAAGTTGCTTAGGGTGCACTTGGATTTCCCTGTCATTTTTATTTTGACTTGAAATTTTGCTGCTTGGTATCCTCAATGGATGAGGCAAGTGTGTCTGTTTGTTATTGGGAAACACGTAAGAGTGATTTAATAATCAACGTGGACGCAGCTTGCACTGTTAGGTGCCTGAGGTACTGACAGAAGTCGAGTGGTGTGGGTCTCTTTGTCAGGGATGTGGGCCACATGGCCTCACCCAGCACAGACATGCAGAAAATCTCAGTCCTTTGTTCTTCAGGAAAAGGCATTAGTAATAAAACCTGTCTTTGTTCTTTGTTCTGCACACTTGAGCTGGGTGACCTTGCCTCTTTGTGCCCCAGTTTGCTCAATTGTAAATAGGATTGGGCCAAATGATTTCTAAAGCCCCAGTGTAGTAGCAAAGGGCTTGGAGTCACAGTGTTTAGACTTGAGTTCTACCCTTTTTTTTTGCGGGGGGGGGGTGTCAGGTTATACTGTGATTTAATTGGGAAAAAAAACACATTAAACAAATACTACATGAAATAATGTAGACACACGTTAAAACTCAGGTGCAGTAGAAAAAGTTACATTACAATTTGTCAACACAACTGTGAATAATGACATCCCCCCTCTGTAAAATGGGAATCACAATTATCTAACTTACATGTGCCTGCTGTAAGGAAATCTTTTCAAAAGCATTTCATCTGCATCATTGTTGCTTCTACCGTTTTTTCTTTCTTTTCCCTCCCTTACTTCCTCCTCTGCCCTCTTTAGCTACCTTTCACATTTACCAGGCAAGTCCTTTCTATGTTTTGAGACTCAGCTTGCTAGAACAGGAGGGATGTGGAAAAGGTGTCTCTCAGTTTCCTCTCAATTCCAAAGGGTAGCCCTTGACTGTAGCACGAGGGCGCTGACCAGATCTGACCCCTGCAAAGCAGATGCATCTTATTGGAACTCTCATTAGGACTGAGCTTCAAACAGCCGACTTTTCATGCTCTCCCCAAGTGCGCACTCTTCCCTGCGTCTCTTGGATCATTTTGGGCATCAGTGAGGTCTGGGCCACGCTCACTGCTCAGCACTGAAGAGCGATGCTGATAAATGGGATGTCATCAGGAGAGCTATTTTTGCCTGCCCTGAAAGATATTTTGGAATCCCCACATGCTGCAAGAGATGAAGGGAGTGTACACAGAAGGGTGTTAATGAAAGCGACTTACTTAGTTCAAAACAGAATTCAAATGAAAAGCTTTGGGATGGAGTGGCAAGTTCACAGAAATGGGCTGGGACAACAGGTAAGGAAACGATAGCTGAGTCTGCTCATATCAATAGGGGTAGTGCTGTTCACAGCTTCAATTCAGAGGGAGATAGTGACTAACTCCAAACACACATCCCAAGAGGTGGTGAGGTTCAGTTTCGCTAAGAAGTGGGAGTTAACATGGGGAACACTCAAGAAAATGACTTTAGGAGGCTGATAGGTTCAAAACACATGTTGGAAGGGTCTAGAAAGGGAGAGCCCACTGTGAGGAGGAACTGAAAGGAGAACAGAGATTTATGTCCCTTCCGATAAAACAATAGGGCTGAAGATATAGCTCAGCAGCACAGGTGCCTGCCTGGTAAGCGCAAGGTCCTGAGGTCAATTCCCAGTGCCAACAAAGCAAAGCAAACCAAACTAAAAACAAAACAAAACAAAACAAAACAAAACAACCCCCCCCCCCCAAAAAAAAACTCAATGGTCATTTGAGACAAATAACTGACTCAGGATAAGGAAAAGCCTTCGGAATTCTATGAGTGGGAGGTGTTTTGCATTGAGCAGGGAGCACTCAGTACTGGCGGTGTTCGGTGTTCGAGTGGGAGCTGGGAGGTCTGTCTTCGGAGATGCTGCAATGATTGGGAGATTTAGCAAGGAAACTCTTTTCCGGTCCTGTTCTGTTACGGTGGATACCTCACTGGGACGAAGCCCTCAGAGTCTAGTTAAGGATCCCCTATTAGCCTGCGATGTGAACTTGATGGAGTCATTTAGCTTTTCCAGACCTCAGCTTACTTTTCTACAAACTGGAGACAATAATACCTGCCCGTTAATACCCAAAAGTGATACTGCAAAGCCGGGGAGGGTGTAAGAAAAGTGCTCAGAAGACCGGGCAGGCTATAAATGACACCTTCATGATGACGCAGTTCTTCGTTCTCCAGCCCTTGCCTTGACTTAATCACGGCGACGAAGAATGCAGACTCAAGGGTTACACTGCTTGACTTTGCATCTGGCTGTGCCTCTTACTGGATATGCGATCTTATTGGCCCTCCATTTACCAGTCTAAATGGAGTAACCTAGAAGGGCAATATAGGTTTCTGAGTGGCTGAAGCTGTAAGTGTAAGAAGTGATTTTCCCAGTGCCTGGTGGAGAGTATGTTTTCTCGTGACTCCTGTGACCCTCCAGACAGACTCCCTGTCCTGCAGTGGACTGTGACACTGGCTGGCTGAGTTGTTTCGGTGTCTCTCAGGCACCACTTGGAGGGACTTTAACCATCTCTGAACACCCAAGACAGAGAAGAGCAGAAAACATCTATTTAGAACCCTCAAGAAATGGCAAGACATAGTGACCAAAGTTTGTCAGTTTGGAGACCCCAAATGTTTTATTTGGGAGCTCATAATAGTCCATCATAAATGTTTCATAATTGCCTCATGAATTATTCACCTGCAACTTAATAACCTTAAATTTTACAGGATAATGTTTTTATGGGAGAAAAACATTACCAACCTGGGACCCAGCTGTGAAGAGAAAGTGCTGACATTATCAATTTATTTTCACTATGCAGTAGAAGATTTTTTTGGTAACTATGAAATATGGAATATTAATAAAAAAGCAAATAAAAAAAGAGGAGAGAAAAAATCCTTACCTGGCTTTTTCTAAAACATTTAATCTCAAAGCTGTGTTTGCAGTATTTTTCCCTAATGCCATGAAGCTGATCCAACTCTGTCAAAGTTAGTGTCACTTTCTTTGGTGAAACCAAAGAAAAATAATTTGTTTTTCTTCTTTACCTACCTGCCATTGTCTTTCCTATCATTACCATTACTCAACATTTGAAGTCTGTATCCAGCAGTGATTTTTAAGTTAGTCTCATTCTCTCACCAGCCAGGATGTTTGGATAGCCCTAGTGTTAGTTTAGGAACTTCCTTGGTGATGTCTAAGGAATACTTTGAGTTAGTGGAAGAAGCAGCATGATTGGAAGATTAGTCTGAGTCTGGGTTATCTATTTAATCGATGCATATGTTTAGCAGTTCAATTAACTATTCTCAGCCTTGGTTTGCTCATAACGAATGAGGCAGCCTTTGTAAGAATAAGGCTCTCTATAAATGTGAGAAATTATCTTGGCAATGCAGGTAAAGTGTGACTGTGGTGTTAATAAAGTTGAGCCCATGGATGGATGAGTAGAAAGTCTCAAAGAGAAAGCTAGTTCATTTCAGAGATCTGGCAAAGAAGTCACACCTTTCCCTTGAGTTCGAGTTTTCTCTGGGGGCACAAAAGAACAAAGCTAGAGCACCCTGTCCTCTACTGTTCGGTAATGCCTACTGACAAAGTACTAAATCACTTTTTATTGAAATCCTTTGGGTTTATGTGCTTTTAGAATCAAAGAATAGTAAAAAGATAATGGAGACAGTGAAAAGTCTCTTCCAACTTCCCCATTTTATGGATTAAAATACTGAGACCTAATGAGGAGAGAGTCTACCAAGATGCCACAGTAGGTTAGTGATAGAGACTGAAATCAGAAGCCTGGTTCTTTGAGTTATAATACTGAATGCGTGTCTGAGCAAAAGGTGCCACAGATAGGAACCCCTGGAAAGGAGGGCAGGGGGTTACTAATAAAATTGGAGTGGGAGCAGTTGCTGGGAACGATGGTGGTTAGAGAAGAAAACCTAAGAAATGTGGGTTTGCTGTAGGCAAATAGACCCTGAAAGCAAAGCTTAGGAACGTGTTGGCATTATTCGGGGACTGGTGAGACCCAGTCCATCCGGTTGAGACAGAAACACTGTGTCCTGGAGGCTGCGAGCCCTCTTCTCCCTCTGGTTCACACTGACTTCTAATAACATTTTATTAAAATGATGTGGGTCCTGATTAATTTTCCTGGCTGCTTGCATTCTTATTGCTCTCCTGGCCAGCAGGTCAGGATGGTGAGTTCTCTTAACAAATCGAGTGAACAGCTGCACTCAAGATATTTGGTCTAAGTGGCACTCTGTCGTCTGCCTAATGAAGCTTCGGGGACTTCTGCCTCACCTTTTGTGATGGATGATGGAGGGTGACACCTGCTATCATCTGTGCAATATCAAGAACTGAGCCTCCGGGGCACTCTCTGTAACAAAGACCATTCATTTAGTCTCCAGAGGCTCTGTATGTCAAGGCAGACACTTTTGCTGAGTCCTACTAAATGCTAAGCGTTTTTCTATGTGCATCTTCTTGGGTTCCTAGGACATCCTGTGTATTCTTCTAACACAGAGTTATTAAGATCAGTTTCCTCAAAAGCACCAGGAGCGCCTTGGGGGCAAATGCTGCATCTTTCTCATGGTTCATTCTCGGTCTCAACCTGCTGGAGAGTGCACAGCAAGTTCTTAATCAACAGGTGTCCCGCTGATGAACGCTGAGGGGGAAACAGGCCCTCTCGGTTAGTGCTCATGCCATCTTTATTCCCATTCTTTGTCCCATTTTATAGGTGACCAAGGCAAGGTGGAAGGACTTGCCCAAGGTCTCGCGTGTGATATATATCTGCATAACCCAAAGGGGGCTGTGCTCTTTCCACTGATGACACATCTAGCAACAGCATCTTGTCTCTGGGAACCTGCTACATTTCAGTGCAGAACCCAGCGAAGTGGTTTATGGCAGGCAGGATGACAGAGTTACAGAAGCAAGTTCGCACTGTCCTAGAACTATTGCGAAGACTGAGAAGTGACTTCAGACATAGGAAGTCTGGATGTGATGGTTTGTAAACTGGAGTCTGAGGAACTGTAATTGTTAGAAGGAAAGATAATGCTGGATCTTCCCCGGA
>RJWM01020630.1:0-35614 GCA_004363535.1 Dasyprocta punctata | reverse complement strand
AGAGTCTTGCTAATGGGGTTAAATTTGGGGCAATGCTAATGGCTCATCAGAGATGAGCACCTGTTGGAAACTCAAATGGCAGAGGAAGAGGTGGAGGAGGAGGAGGAAGGAGTGGGAACCCAGCAAGCAGGACCAGGAACACTCTGTAATGAGGGGAGGAAGAGAGGGAGGGCGGAGGGGAGGAGGGGAGGAGGGGAGGAGGGGAGGCGGAGGGGAGTAGCAGTGCTCCTCTGATGTTTTCTGCCTCCCAATTTTGCTTTGAAGACAGAGGCCTTGTTCTCACGATATATTGGGAGGAAGCTGCTATATTTGGAAGGAGACACATTTATCCACCTGGGCAGCTTTCTTCACCCTTCCACCACCTCTGGGGAGTGAAGAAGGAAGGAGCTGGTTAAAATAACAAAGGAAAGAAGAGAAGGAGGGAGGGACAAAGAGAGGGGGAAAGGAAGATAGGAGAGAGGACATCCTTCAAGAGAAGATAAGTTTCTCTTGTTGTGCAAAACTAGATTAGACGATTTCTAAGATCTAAAATGACCCACAACCCCAGGACTGTATCAGACAGGCCTTTCCAGTGCTGTAGGGAGAGGGTAAAATCCAGGGCCCCACAGTCCTCCCATTGTAACCCTCCTTTCTTTTAATTTTTAAATTTTTTATAGTACTGGGGATTAAGCCCAGGGCTTCCACCCTGAGGTATACTCCCAGCCCTTTTTTTCCTTTATATTTTTAAATTTCAAGACAAGTCCTGCTAAATTGTTAAATTGCCCAGGCTGGACTCATATTTACAATCTTCCTGCCTCAGCCTCCCAGAATGTTGGGATTACAGGAGTACACCACTATGCCCGGCCCTCCTTCCTCTCAGACCTTGCAGCCTAGCAGCTGCAACCGACCCAGTGAGCCTCCCTCCCAGGCAGAGCTCAAACTCTGCTCTGCCCAGTCCCTTCCCACTGCCGGGTCCATGTGAGCCCCTGCTGGGCTCCGTCTGAGGCTCCCTCGTGGAGGCAGCTGGGCTGGGAGGCCGCGACCCCGAGGGGCTCTCTGTGCTAGAATGACCTCAGTTGTAATCTTTCCGATGGTGGCTGGCACAGCTTAAGGTGGGCAGCCTTCCAAGGTGCTCTGAATCATCCATGGGTTGAACAGTGTTTGTCGAGCCCCTGCTAAGTGTCAAGCTCGGAGAAGAAACATAACACACTTGAGTTAAGATCCAGGCCCTCAAGAAGCTCCAGTCTAGTGAGCCCAGAGCAGGGGGCGGCAGCATCTGAGAGCGGCACCTGAGACAGTCGGACAGAGCTGCCAGCTGCCTGTGGGACAGGGACACAGCAGCTGGGCCCAGGCCTGGGCAGACTGCTGTGGGCAGAAGGAACCCGACATGTGGAATGAATTAGGGAGACAGACAGGAGCTGGAATTAACAGTGCAATAAAAGCAAGAGCTAATTCACCCTCAGAAGCCAGAGCACTTTATAGGGCAAGAGGCTGGGCTGAGCAGCCCAGCTGAGTCCGCCCCGTGACCTGCATCCCACAGGAAAACAGCAGTGGCCCGGCCCAGCTGCTGCCTTTGGGGAAGGGAGGTGTGTGGTGGGGGGGAGTCCGCACGCGCACGCGCGCACACACACACACTGGCAACTCACAGCCCAGACAGAGAGATGACACAAACCTGCCACGACCGTTCTGTCTCACAAGGGGACCCTTTCTGAAGAATGTGCCGAATGACTCGGAAGTGTCCCCTCAGCCATGGAACTGTAACATGTCCCGCGTGCCTTCATTCCCACATTCTCTAAACACGGTAACCTACCAGCCCTGCTCCACACAATTTGATGCAAAATAAAATTCTACAATAGATGTAGTGGTGATTTAATTTTCTTTCTTCTATTTGCGGAATTAACCGGATTACTTGTCACGCCGAGGGCTCTTGGGGGCCTGACCTCTGAGCAGACGTGTCTTGTGCTCATCTGCAGGCTGATGTGGAAGAAAGGATGCACACCTGCTTGCGAGGTGCCAGCAGAGCCGGGCAGTGTCGGGTACTTCGACAAGGCGGCCCCAGACCAGGTCTGCGAGGGAGCGGAGCGGGCTGTCATTCCGCAGGCCGCCTCTGCTCCGGTCTTACCTTCTCACATGTAGTTCCTTTGTTGGCCCCACGGGGCGCCCAGTATCCTCCTACAACATTCTTCTTCTGTGCCAAGCATCCAGAGGGAGCTTGTCACTCTACAGGATGCCAGTCTGTCACATACCCCACTGTGGCCACAGGACACCACGTGTATCCAGAGGAACGGCTGATCAGCCCTGGTATGAGATCTTCCCAAGTTTCCCCGTGCTTTTCCTTTATTTAATCATTCATCACATATGAATGGATGATGATACTGTTCGGTAGGTGTTAGTTGGCGATAAAACAGAAATGTCCTTATCCTCAGAAGAGAGAAAGGCTTTGGCTCTTCTCAGAGTGTACAATAGCCACTAGAAAAATTCCAAAGTTCTCTAACCTCATTTGCGTGCCAAGGGGACTCTTGGGTCAGAGGCGACCTGCATGACTTAAGAGCCCTGTGGCCAAAGCTGACAAACTGCAGGTCCCAGAGGTAGCAGCCCGCTGTGCTCCCTAGGAACCCAGCCCCTTCCACAGCTGTCCCTGGCCTTCTCCTTCACACCCAGTCTTTCGTGTATCCCGTTCCTCTCTAAAGCCCAGGGTGTTTTGGGAGGTCTGAAGTGCACATCAGCAGCCAGGACATCTCAGACCTTCTTAAAAAGAAAAACCGAAAGACAATATAAAGAGTCAAATAAAGAAGTGAGTGTACGAAACAAGGAGGCAGGCTTCTGAGAAGGAGGAATGGGAGCTGGACACGGGAAAAGGGAAAAGGGAAAAGGGAAGGACAGGGAAGGGTGGGTAGAGGGATAACAAATGATCAAGATATATATATATGCAATTACCCCAAGTGAATGTAACTATTATGTATTACACATACTAACTAGAAAAAAGAAACCTGAAGACAATAGTCTTCTGTAGCCAAGATCTAGAGCCAAAAACTACTGACTGTGGTTCTCAGACTGGGAGTCACTGTGGGCATTTGTACAGAGCTGCTTCTAACTCTTGAGGGCAGTAAACACACAGCCTCTACCCAGGCCCTCAGCCCAGGTCCTCTCTTGGCCCATGTGGCACGGCCAGGCCAGGATGTCTAAGGATATCTGCCATTTAGAAGTGGGGATTCCATTTCACAGAGAGGTGGGTGAATTGTTTCTGGAAAAGGGGTCATGTCTTCCCTTCCCAATGTACCTATCACCTAAGGTTCAGTTCTTTTTAAAGAACATTTTCTTTGAAGGAACAAAACCTGTTAGCATATGTTGTTCATTTTCCTCTGCAAAACATACAACATGCCACCTAAAGATAAAAAAAAAAATTAAAGTGATTTCTGTAACTAAATCTTGAAGCCATTAGGAACAAAATGTGCTCATAAGAGGAGACAGAAGCAGAATACAGTCAGGTGTCCAGTGAACCTTGCTGCAGGTGACATTTGTACACCATGGGGCCTCCTATGAGCACTACCTTCAAACGCTGCAAGCATCACTTCCCCACTAAACGCTGGTCATAGTGGCTGTCACAGACTTCCAAGCCCAGGAAATTTCTTAGGCTTCCATGTTTTCATTTTGACCCTCACCCATTCTTCCTGCATTATAATTTGCTCCTTTCTACAACAAAAACAAAGAACCATCCAGAAACAGTGGTGGAAGCAGAGGCAGCTCAGAAACCAACACAAATGAGGAGCTGCTTGTCACTGAGGCAAACCAGACCACAAGTTCTAGATGTCAGTGGTTTGTCTGAAGGGTGTGCCTGAGAAACCTACTACTACCCTGTCATTGACTTGGGTGCCTGTAATTTTCAAGCAGAACGACCCACATCACACAGCGTCCACATCCTTCTCCGCGCTTTTTATAACGTCAATGCTGAGTTTTCGCTGAACAAGCCCTCACTTATCCAAGCCTCAGTTAGTCTGTTGTATAACATATGTAGATTGGTATTTTGATTGACTCTTGAAACACACCAAATGTTCAAGGCGGAGTTTGGTGTTGTTTTACAGAAACACTTAAGTTACCCATCGTGAGCCCTGGCAGGGATTTTCGTGGTCGAATAATTTAACCTACTCATCTAACCCGTCAGGAAATGAGATCAGGAAAGGTAAGTATGAATGGATCATTCCAGAAAGAGCCATAATCAGAATCCAGGCTCTCTGACTTCAGTACCAGAGCTCTTTTCATTCAGAGAGACCAAAAAACAAGACTTAATCTTTTAAAGGCATGCTCCACTGGCCACAGTAAGAGAAAATGAGGAAAGTTCCTTAAAATACACAAAGAAGCCAGAAGCCTGATGATAGCCAATTAAGTTAATACACTCTCCCAATTACATCTTCTACACAGGAACAGAATCATGGAATTTGAGTTTCTCAGCTCATCTTCTAATAGAGTTCATAATGAGCTGTGGGGAGACCTGAAGTTGAAGAATGAGGAACAAGGCAAGCAAGAGCCTTGAAAATCTAGGCTCCAACCCCCATGCCCTGAGCACGAAGGGATTCCCATAGGCTCCTTGGTCCAAAGGCCCGTGACTACAGGTGAGCACTTCAAGACCTCCTCCCAGGAGTTCCATAGTAAGATGGGGGGGAGGTATGCAGGTCCCCAACAGTTGGTCCCTCCTGAGGACAGCATGGGGATCAATGAGTTGCTGGTTGCCAAGGGCTGCAAGCTAAGGCTGAGAGGCACTGTATTAAGCCCAACATCATTATTATTAAACCTACAATTTAAAACCAATTATACTTTGCAGAAGACTGCAGCCTCCATTTAAATCACTCCTGGAGGAAAACAAAAAAGCCTATGATGCAGAGTTCAAGGCAAGCGACAGAAGTGTTTATGGCACATGAAGCTGAGATTTGGGCATACAGAGACAATGGTAACCCTGGGGTTCCACTCAGATGGAAGCAAGACAATGGGATATGGATGCTAGAGCACAAAAACAAGATGCAAACCTCTTCTTTTTACTGAAAAAGAAGCTCGAGAGACCTCAGAATAAATTTACTTATGTTTTTGCAGGGGGAGAATGCCTAACACCTATGTATAAATTATAGGTTTCGAATTGGTAGCCAAGCCCTTCTAATGGTGCCATCTGGGGCGGAGGGGAAAAAAAAAAGAAATCACTTGCTATCAATCTAAAAATCAGGATTTTTTTCATGCAAAAGGTTTGACAAAGCAATTATCCAACACACCATGGCAATGACTGGGGCCAAGACTGGCCATCAACTTTAGATGAATAATGCTCTCTGCTCACCCAGTCTCCACCCCTCCCTATTGCCTTTTATATAGAAAACCTGCACTCATGCCCTTTGTCATCAAGCTTGCACTGTGCTTTTGCTTATTGAGGCTTGCAAAGAAAGCAAATTCTTATAAAGGTATCTGCAAAAGTTTTTCTTATACGCACCGCCCTTCATTTATTTGTTACCTACTTGACACGTCTTAGACACTGGGCTGTTTGATTCTTGGTTCAAATCTCCCTTAGGAGACAAGTGTTCTGCAGTAGCTGAAAATATCAGTTGTCAGGGGAGTTCACTTCAACTTGAGTAATCTTCATCAGTGCTTGCTGGGGTCAAGAGGCTGGGTTGGGTTTTGGGGAGGAGCTCACAGGTAAGAAAAATGGCCGTTGCTTTCACAGTGATTATTTCAGCTCAGAAGATTGGGTATCATACTGGAGAAGATGATGTCATAAGAAAGGCACAAACCGCTGTGGGGTGTGGTGGAGTCAGAAACCGCATCTGGCCAGGATGTTAGGAAAAGCACATGGAAGAAACAGTATTTGGAATGGGCTTCAGTGGTATTTTGACAATTAAGGAAAGCAAGTGAGATCTGCTCAAGAGACAGTAGGAAAGTTTTGCAGAGGCAAAGAGACACTGGGTGTGCAGAGAACAGTGCGCAGCTGTCCCCCAAAGACGATGAACTTGGGAAGGGAGGGGCTAGGCCATGGAACTTCTGGATTCTATTCCCACCTTCTTCCCTAACCAGTTTCAGGTAAGCAGAGGCGGCATCTCATTAAGTACCTGGGGAGAGTTGCATGCTGGGGATGGGGGTGGGGGTGGGGCTGCTTCACAAGGAGCTCACGTACCAGAGCACCCAAGCACCTCCTGGGATGCTGATGATTCAGAGAATCACCAACCCATAGCCCTGGTTGTTTGTGAAGCTGGCGTCTAATGCAGCAGTTGGGACCCGGCTCCTTGCTTGGGGTATGCTACACAATGAGGTACGGTTCCTGCCTTCTTCAAATGAAACTGTCAAGCAGGAAATGAACAGGCATGTGAGTTTAGCATCATCTTTCCACCAAGTTTGGATATAAAAGCCTCGGACATCAGCCTTGGCTCCCCATCCAATCTGTCCTCAAAACCCATGGCCTCTACCTTCAAAATGCATCCTGAGTCCAATCTCTTCCACTATCTTCATTGCCATCCTCCTAGCCCCAGCTCTCATCTCCCACCTGGACCTCAGCAAGGGCCTCCCAACCGGTCTCCCTGCTCCTGATCTAACTCCATAGTCTGGGCCCCACACTGGAGGAAAGGTCAGTTTAATCATTTTACCCTGTTTTTCAAACCATTGAGTGGCATCTCTTCATACTTGGCATAAAATCTGACATCCTTATGGTGGCTAAATAACCTTGCTCTGCCTTTCCCCCATCTATTCTGCTCACTTCACTGCAAGCGCAGATGTTCAGGTACTTCCAGGCACCCACTAAGACCCCAGCAACCCCTCTAGCTGTTAGAAATATACTGTAACTGTGGCCCTCTTGCTTGCTTTTGAATGCAGTAAAAATGCTCCAGCCTCAGGCCCTTTGTACTTGCCTTTCCTTCTGCCCCATATGAATATCCTCCACCTGTCACGCCCTCAAGCCTTTTCTAAATACTTCTACCTTGATTGGCACCCCTCGCTAGCCAGCTGCTTCTCACCCTGCTTTGGTTGCTTCTTAGGGTCTATCCTTAGCAAACACTGCATGTCATTTTTCCTGTAGTCTCTAGAACATAAGCTTCAAGGGGACAGGGTTTTCTTTTTTTCTCTTTGGTTCGCTCAGCATCCCTGCATCTTGATGAGTGCCTGGCATAGCACAACAGCTCATCATTTACTGAATGACTGAAATAAGGGCTAATGGGTGTGGGTACCTAAAGGAGCCAGCAGGAATCAGAAAGGAGGATACAAGGGTGAACTGCAGAAGGCCAAGGAAGACGGAGGGATGAGCTGAGATTCCAAGGTCACTTGAGGAAATCAAGGCAAACAAGAGCAGGAACTTACACACAAGAGAAAGGCTATGAGTAGTCATGCAGAAGTCAGATTTGGCAAGGTGGGGGCAAGAGAGGACAAAGTGGTAAGTGCGACCCAAAGATCATTTGCTGGGGACCCTTAGCAGACAATGGCATTGGATAAATAGGACCAGATACATTCCCGTGGTTTCCAAGGGCTAGCTGCTTAAAAAGTCACTTTGCCATTTCCAGAAACTCTGGCTCAGCAACCTGGATGGCCCAGGAGTCTGCAGTGCAGTAGGTCTGAGAACCACAGTACAGAGGACACCACAGGCCCAAAGACTGCCATGTCATAGCAGGATGACAATTTTCTAACAAGCACTGCACTTCTTCTCCTTATCTGTGCCAAGATCTTCACTGAGAAATGACAGCCAGGTATAGCTTGGTTGGGGGTGGATGCAGTGGTCTGCAGAGCAATCCAGGGGCATTTGAGGGAGGGAAAAAGGTAATGAAGGTAAGCACCAGGAAGATGAAGACATTAGGACCACACTGTCACCTTCTTCACTCTGGAATCACCTGAGCATGATGAAGACAGATGCCAAGCTAATTCCATCATCCTCTCAGCTTTGTGTTTGCATTTGCTCATGTATCTACCCTGCATAAAACAGACAAAAAATTCTGTGATCCTCTGTGTGTCACAGATTTAGACCCAGAGATGTACAGACAGACAATTGTTCCTGCCACTTAAGGCACATTTGGTTCCACCAGGGAGGAGACAGAGAAGCAAGGGAACGACTTCAAAATAATAAACCTCCCTTCCAAATTTGCCGGAACGTAAGACGTGAATGTAAAGTAGGAGACCTTAGGAAGCAGTGATTGATGAAGTCACTTCTACCTTGCTTGGTTGCTTAGGAATGCTCCTAAATTTTTAAATAAGTGCTGACAAGGGACTGGTGCATCCCAAGATCAGGGTAATTCCTAGTGCTATATTGCAGGCCTGGGGACCATTATGTTAGAGGACCAGTGCTAGGATGAGACACAGAATAGTGCAATTCACAAACACTAGATGCTCCCTGAAGCAGTAAGCCTGGACCCACCCTTACCAGAATTGCAACGTACAGACAACCTAAAATCTGTCCCTGCAATGCACAGATAACCTAACACCTGGAATTGCAATGCACAGATAACCTAAAACCTTCTCTGAGTCTTTGGTTTCAATCCCCAGCCCAACCAACTGTGTGAACAGAGCTGCTGACAAGCAGCAAACTGGAGGGATTTAAATTTCACTTCCTTTATTTTTCCCATCCACCTCCTGCCAGGAATGCCTACATGCAGGGAACAGCCTTCCCCGAAAGATGGTCAGAAAGCAGGCAGCAGGATAGAATTATCACACAGGCTACTGCTGGGGGAATTCAAACGACCCAACCTGCCTCCTCTGAGAGTCAGAGCTGCTCGGGTTTTGGATGTTGTAATTATTGCTATGTTTTAAAAAGGGGGCATCATTCCTAAAACCACTGAATGACCACCGTTCTGGTCCACCTAGCCACTTTATAGAAGAGGGATGGGATGCGAGTAGGCAAAATGACAAGTGCAAAGTCACACTCCAGCACTCTCCAGCACAAGTCCAAAGGCCTGACTCCAGCACTGTTATTTCAATATGGCAACTAAAACAACAAAGAAGACAAAAACGAATGAGTCATGATAGGTCAAAGACATTACTTGTCTCATCAAATACTTCGTTGCCCAGTTCGGGAAATGGGGCTAATATGCCCAGGCAGCTGATCTGAGAGAGGGCAACACACTGACCAGGAACATTGTCAACCAGGTGTTTCCAGAAGGAATCTCTGCAGTGAAAGATCAGCCATTCATTGTAGCATTTTTAATTGGTGACTTCAGTTCCACGTAGCCTGAGTTCATTCATGGTAAGCTGAGAAATGGGGATGTTCATGGAATTGTAAGTGGGTCTAAAGTTTTCACAAAGACAAATAAGCACACACCATACCTAGGGAATCCTGACTTGTTCATGTTCAGCTAACAGGCTTCTGTGGTCATTCACCATGCCCCATGGGCTGGGCAGGGGGCTCTACATTGGTACAGAATGATGTCAGGGGATTTCGATGGTGCAACTGTGCAAACGTATGAGTTCTCTGAGGTCAGTTTACCTGGCCATTCACACCACACAGAAGCGAACCCTGGCATTTGGGAAGCACAAAGTGGCACAGAATTTGATGGTTCTGTGACCAAGGGGGAACAACAGTCAGGGTTGGATATGGCCTGGAAGATGGACAGCATTGAAGAGAAGCCACTAAGCCACGGAGCACTCACTGGGGACCCCTTTGCACAAGTACGGTGAGGACAAAAGGAAGTGGGTGTTTCAGTCACTATTCAAATGGGGGTGGGACTTGGGACTGGTGGGGTTCAGGACACAGTACTCTCAAATGTGACATCAAATGTGGGGTTCAGGACACAGTACTCTCAAATGTGACATCTTGGCATGAGAAGGAACAGCAAAAGTGGGGTCACTCTTATCCTTCCTTTGTCCTAAGACCCTTAGTAGAGAGACGCCCTGCCCATACCCAGGGAAAAGGAACATTCTTGTCTCTGAAGACACAGGAACCTAAGCAAATAGGCCTTGCTAAGCCCTCCATCCTGTTTACTACCATTATTTCAAAACCTGTTCGTGCATCCTATTGTCTACAACTATCATTCTTCATCAAAGCCACATAGTAAAACAAATGAGGTTAACTGTTTGGGAAATCTTTATTTCCAAAGGCACTTGTAGCACATAAAATCTATATTAAATGAATATCTAGGTTATTCTTTTGTTTATCTGTCTTTTGGCATAGGGGCCTCAGCCATGAACCTAAAGATGAGCAAGAAAAAAAGTCCTTTCTTCTCTACGAGAAAAACTTACTCCAGTCAAAGGGCTCCCTTGGAGTACAGAACACAGCAGAGGCAGATCTTGCCCAAGCAGCTCCTGAAATGTAGGGTGAAGACAGCATCTTGCCACTTGAGAACCTAGTCTCCTAGGTACTTATTTACTCCTGTTGTCCTCAAATAATAGGCCTCCTTTCACTAACAAAAGTACTGATGGACACACTAAATGGACAAAAGTGGAAAGCTTTCACTCTAAAATCAGGAATAAGACAAGGATATCCACTGTCACCACTCCTATTCAATATAGTTCTGGAAACATTAGTCAAAGAAATTAGCCAAGAGAAAGAAATATAAGGAATAAGAATAGGGAAGGAAGAAGTTAAATTGTCATTATTTGCAGATGACATGGTACTCCACATAGAAGACCCTAAAAACTCCACCAAAATACTTCTAGATTTAGTAACCAAATTGAGTAGCATAGCTGGATGCAAACTCAACACTCAAAAGTATTTGATAGAAAGCCATAATCACCCAACTCACAGGGCCTTTTGTTCAAGAACAATAAATTAAAATACTATTTTTTCGCACAATTTCTGGTATACACCAGTTCACTTTCCACTTCCAGACTCATGGCAGACATTGCTAATGGACCACAGTTTGCTTCCCCACTTCCATATCCACAGCAGTCACTGCTAATAGACTTCAGCTTCACTGATTGCAGACAACAGCATGGAGTCTTCTCAAAACATTTATCTGGACAGCTAAGAAAATGAGTTGACGCATGAGCCAAAGCTGATTTACAGTCACTGGTCTATACCTCCTCTGTCCACGAAGCCACTCAGGAAGGCTTCAACTTCCTAAGGACATGAAGACAAAGCCATAAAAACCCTGCCCTGCTTGCACCTAGGCATTTGTCTTGGGCAAAGCCAAGCCATTGTCTCATTTCTTTGAGGATTGGCAGTAACTCCTGCCCAGCATGCCCGGAATCTAACCAACATTCCTGACTTCCAGTTAGACCAAACCAAATAGAGTTCCAAGTTCTATTTCAAGCCCTGTATTTGGCTGTTTATGTCGCTCTAAGGAACAATCTATGTGGTGGCCTGCTATAATTCTAGGCCCTACACTTGGCATTAAGGATCACATTTCACTGGCTTTCTTCCTCTCACAAATTTTGGCAGTGGTAGCAGGCACATTTGAGATAAATCCTGCTTAGATTTAACGTGATGCTTCCTAGAATTTTATTTCTTGATATTAGAAGGGGAAAATCCACCTATATGGAGAGTGGGCTAGGAAACACCTTATTACAAAAGTATGCAATGAATGCTATTTCATTAGGATAGGACAGAGTAACATAGTATATAACCTGAAACGGAAGGCATGTGTATTGGGTATGCTATGTCCCCCGAAGTCCTCACATACTTTTGATGGGGCTGAGTCTGGCGCTTGCTTGTGTTCGGTTTGCTGTACCCGCCCAGGGGTGGAGCCGACATACAGTGTAAGGGAAGGCGGGTCTTCCTCTTGTTGGCTTCCTCTTCCGCCTCCCGCTCTCGCCAGCGGGGCTTGCAGCTTGCAGCTGCCATGAACAGTAGCCCCGTCACCCCATGCTGCCTTGGAGCCAACTTTATGGACTGAAACTCCCAAGAAACTGTAAGAATAAACCTTTCCTTCCCTAATTTTGGGCGCCAGGTATTTTGTCTCGGCAATGAGCGAAAAGTAACCAAGACAGCATGTAACCTTAAAAAATATTCCTCACCTTCAGAAGGGGGAAGGGGAGGACAGGAAAGGTTAAAAGGCCGATGTCATGTTTCCCAAAACTGGGGAGGACTCCAAGGTGTTAGGTGCAATGCTGAGAGGCAGGTGATATAAAGAAGGGGTGCGTGAGGGTGCTTGGGGCCACTGCTAGTGAAACATGAAAGGAAGTCTCAGGTGAAGTGGGGGAGCTTCCTGAAGGGGGAGACTTCTAACATCTGCTTGAATCCGTTTTTTCAAAAATAAATTTTATTGAGCACTTATTATTATGTATTCCTATTCTACAGGCTGGGAATAAAAGTCACGAACAAAATAAAACTTTACAAACACACACAGAGGCATTGTGTTTATTTGGTGAGATGCTTAGCCTTCGACCCCTTTGGGGTCCGCTCCTCTTCTCTAACTTTTCTATAATAGGTATGAATTTCTTTATTAATATGAAAAATATTACTTAAAATCAAATAGTAAAAAGAAGGCACTAAAAAAAGAAGACACTGGGACACATAAGACAAGGCAATGGACATCTCTAGGACCCACAGTCTCTGTTCAATTGAATTATGAAGATGGGGACAAAGGAAACGTGTGCTCTCCTTTCTCTGGGGACCTTTAAAGCTGTTGCCATGTGGAATTGGGGGAGGGGACATCAACAGGAGTAGCAGACGTCACCATCCACTACTTCGTTTAACATGGAGCTTTGCATCTTACCAGGAGACCAAGCTTTTCAGTAAGTTTGCTCAAACCTTCTGAAATAATTTGAGTGTATTCTTTGCCTTAATAATCATACCTACAATAAAGGGAGAAAGAGAATATAGTGTTTTTACAGTAAGATTCTTTCCTGCTCAAATTACAAAAGAGAATTTTTTTCTTCTTTTTTTTTTCAAAATTAGCATCAAGATAATAGATAATTCCTGAAGGAAAGAATAAATGTCAAAAGTAAAAAGACCATAAGACTCATTCAAATATTGATATCAACAGGCGATCTTTAAGCAAACTATTTTCTTTTTTCTCTTTAAGCAAATTATCCACCTGCTCCCCTCTTTTGAAAGTGAATTATGCCCTTCTCTTGGACATTTGTAACACAGCCTTAGCAAAAAAAAAACTAATAATGATATGACAGACCCACTTGAGCCTGCTGTTAGTGACCAGTAAACATGGGTGACCAGTACCCTAGTTTTGAAAGAAATCAAATGCACCCTTGTGCAAATCTCAAGGAGCTCATAAATTTTCAGTACATGAGTGTGAATCAGAAATGGAAAAAAGATCAGAACACGGTTGAAACAACAACCAAGACATAGCCCTTAAGAGGACTGTTTGTCATGGTTTAACTGTGGCAAGAAAAGAACTCCACCAATAAACTCTTTGGAAAAGAACTATCTCAAAGTTCCCTAGGTAAAACCACTTCCATGGGCTTTGGAGACCAGCCCTGAATAATGCTGCTATTGCATTAGGATGCAATTATTTGTGATTAGGACTATAAAGAAGGCACAATTAAAAGAAAAAAATGCAAAGAGTAGGCCTGAAAATCACATCTGATGTTAACTGAGCCAATTAACCGAGTCTAGAGATATTTATTTCATCACTTCCAGCCTCTCAAAATGCAGAGATGTTTAGCTGAAGGGACAGGTACAGGTCACTGTTATGAATGACTTGTCCTGTAAGAACCTGGATGCTCCTCCATACCTGTCTTCAAAAGAGTCACTCATCCCTTTTCTAGCAATAACTTTGGCTCTTTGTTCCATGAATAATTTATTATCTTCAGTAGGCTAGGTATCATGCAGGATACAAGAACATAAAAAGATGAGAGTTCACACCCTTTGAAAAGAAGACAGGCAACAACTAGCACATATAGCAAGTGGAATATAATCAAATATGCTAGTACATTATATAGCCTCAGTGCTACAAGGATTCAGAGTAGGTCAAGATCAATGAATGGATGGCAGGCAGAACTCACCAAGGGGAAAAGAGTACTAATCCTATACATAAAACATCCTCCCAAGGGAAGGATGAGCTGGCTAGTCTGAAAGAATATTTGAAAGTGTCTGAATTTATTTAGAAATGCATTTTTTTCACCCAGAACTAACAGATAACAGATGGCAGAGAAATGACTGAATAGATGGGTAGATAGATAGGGACAATTGCTGTCATTTGATTCACATCTTGTAGCACAGTGGCAGTGAATGTACGGCACGTGTGCTGCAGCGGGCTGTTTGTATCATTGGAAACTCTGAAAGGTCCATCAGCATGGTTCTAGCAGAATGAGGAAGGCCAAATGCCTGGAGACCAAGCAGGTAGCTCTGATCGAACTGCCCTGTGCGCCAGCCATCAGTCTGAGTGTATCACATGCAAGTTTCACTTAGTCCGCTGAGAAGGTATGGATGTACCCCATTGTGGTGTCAGAGGTTCAAGCGAGTTAAAGCTTTGCAGGTGGTTTAGTAGGTTGGCAGATGTCACGCATCCAGCAAATGTAGAGCAGGGACTTGGGGTAGGGAGTTCACAGGCCGAGACCTTCCCCGCCAGCCTCTGTTGGAACAGACACAAGTACAGAGGGCCCAGTGGTGCTAGGGCCTGGGCTCCCTTGACAGCGAACAGTCCCCACTGGGCTTTAGCAAAGTGCTGCCAGGCGGAATGCAAGGACCCAAGGGAGGTTTTTTTTTTTTTTTTTAATCATCTTAAAACATCTATATTTTAAAGGTTAAATTCCTAAATTTTTTTTTCAAATTCAGTCCCTTTGCAAACTCAACAAAACCATCTTCAACAAGCTCAGGCCATGGGCTTCCAAAGGGCAGCCTCCCTCCACCTTATACTTGGCCAAGGCTCATTTCATTTGTGTGGCTTCACTTTTCACAACAACCCTCTGGAGGAAGTGTTACTTTATTTGATGTGTGGATGCAGAGTCCATGACAGTTTAAGGAGAGTAAGTGACTTTCTGCAAGTGCATCTATTTATAAATAGAGGACTTTTATTCAAAGCCCTGGCCCTTGGCAACTAAACTGGCTCCCCAGAGCCCTACCACATTGGCCAGAGCCTCTCCTGGTCCTGACTTTGCAATTTGCCTGAGAAAATGTTGCCTTTTGACTTTGGTTTTTCCTATGAAAATCTAGCCATCTATAGGCAGGGTCATGGCTAAGTATTCACTGCACCTTATCAATGCATTAAATACACAGTCAATGCACCTAGTATTTCATAAATGTGTGTTTGAAGGAATGAACCAGATCCTTTCCATTGAGGCATAATTCTTAGGTAAGGAGTGCAGACAGCAAGAGAATGGCAGCAAAGTGGGGTGCACTAAGGTGGGAGAGCAAGTCCCCGAATGGAAGCAGAGGCACACGCGCTCCTCTGCTTCATGGGTTCACCCAGAACTGGCACTGGCAGATCCTCTCCTCTTCTAGCAGACTTGAAAATGAGATGAACCCAAACCGCTCAATATTTTTTCCCAAGGCTCTCAGCTAGCAAGAGAGAGAAGTTGGGGTGGAACTCCGAATTTTAATTGCAAGAGTCTTTTTAGCTGGGTGTGGTGGCACACACCTGTAATTCCAGCACTCAGGAGGCTGAGGCAGGAGGATTGCCTTGAGTTTGAAGCTAGCCTGGACTCCACAGTGAGATCAAGGCCAGCCTGAGTTACACTGCAAGATCTGTCTTAAAAAAAAAAAAAAAAAAAAAAAAAAAAGAAAAGAAAGAAAGAAAGAAGACATCTCTTTAACTGTGTGTGGGCCAGCAACAAGCTAAATAAAACTCACACCTAGTCTGGATTTGAAAGCTCTGGATTTGGGTTTACTGTGGAACTATGGATGCGGACATATAACCTCTAAGAAAATTCTGGGAGGAGGAGCCTTTAAAAAAAAGAATTAGCTCCCCACCAGGGCGAAACAGAATATACCTGAGGAAAATAAAGTCATCTGCTATCTCACCAGTCAGAAAAAACCAAATTTTAGATTGCTTTAATCTTTTCCTAGAGTGCGTGTGTGTGTGTGTGTGTAATACTCTGCACTCAACTGAGATCGTACTACATATGCAATTTTAAACTTGGATTTTCATTTCTTTTATCTTATACATTTTATTATATCACTGTAATTCTTCAAAGACTAACATTTTAAGAACTTTATAATACTACCACAAGGGGACCACAATAATTTATTTTATTAATTTTATAGCTGAGCATTTAGTTTACGGTCTATTTTTTTCACTATTATGCTCTGATGAATATAAAATTGTCTTTATTTTCAATTTGTTCTTCAAGATATATTTATAGAAATGAAATCAGTGAGTGCCAGGCCATGCATTTTGAGCTTCTTTGCGTATATTGCAAGCACGCTTTCCGAAAATGTTGTAGCAATCTACACTAAAATTGTAAAAAAAAATTTTTTTAATGTCCCTTATTCTCTCTTAACCTCAGAGTCAACTGTTTTTCTGAAGGGATGGGGGCCCCTCCCTTTGGGTCTCACTGAACAATACTCACTCAGAGACTACAGATGTGTGCTTCCCAACAAAGCTTTCCTCTCCTTTCCTTTCATTTTTGACTAGCAAATAAACACGCACTGCTGTTAAAAGATTCAAAAACGCACTTTATTGTTTGTAGAGAGCCTCTGGTGGGGAGGTTGTTGTGAAGTTCCATGAAATGGCTGAATTTATCCCAACGGTATAAATCAAGACAAGCAGGCCTGAAGGAAAAGCATTCCATCTGAAATGGCAGCAGTGGTTTAGGGCTGTGTGGCCAAAATGCCCATTAGCTGTTTGTCAGGAATATTTTTAGAAAGTGCAGAACCAGACGGGAAGGAGAACTGATGTGACGGTATCATTCTCTCCCCAGGAATCTGCCGGCGGCCTTCAGGAGCCACGCAGAGGCCCTGTGCTCTTTGTGCTGACAAACCCAGCACACCTTCCCCAAACACACAAAATGCTCAGCCAAGTGAGGGCGCACCTGTGCCCGGGCTTCTCAAGATTTTCACTTTGCTGTAGGTAAACAATTTCTGTTACCAGACCTGCAGATGTGAGGAAGTTTCAGGGTACAGCTGCGAACTCCATCTGGGGTGAGATGGACTACCATTTTCTCAGCTACCTGGCATGAAATGATTCTGGGAAGAAAAAAAAAAAAAAAAAAACAATCTAAATGCAGTGTGGATTTCATAGCTTGCAATCTCTGCAACATTCCAAAAATGTAATTTTCATTGGTGCTGCTCAGGACTGCTATCTCCCTTAGTGGCTGAAGCTTGTTCTTTGGAGCCTTGGTTGACACTAAGCAAGGCACACAACCTCTCTGAGCCTCAGTTCCCTCATGAGAGAAGTGGGCCAGTGGCAAGGCCTGTGTTCCAGGGGTTTTGTAAGAATTAAGTAAAAGAATTCACATAAAGCACTAAGCAGAACACTTGCTCTATAAAGAGCCCTGAACATGTGCTAATTTTAATTCTCATGGTTATGGTATAGTTCAAAAGCAGACTTATCCAGCTATAGCTTATTGGCACACTTTTCTTTTGCATTCTACTGCTTTCTAGTCTCCCCACCAGAGGAAGGGAAGGAAAAGAGATGAAACCTAAAGCATCCAATCTGCACTATTTTAGCCATTCCTGTAAACCACACAAGGGGAGGTGGAATTCGGAACAGCAGCTAAAAATGAAATTATTGAATGCCCTCTGGCTATTCCAGTCCCCATTTAGCATCTCACGGAGGATATGAAGATACACAAAGGGTGTGCACTAGCATGGACTTGGACAGCAGCAGGACTGCCCTTGGTTCGAGTCTCCCTTTCCCAACAAAGAAGACTGACCTGGTGCTCTGTGTGATGGCTGAGTGCATCCTAGTTCTAAGGGGCCAGTGGACGTTGCTTCTACTTAGTACCACAAACCTGCGCCCAAATTGGCTCTGGCACTGGTTGGGGAACTCACTTCCTTTGTAAAATAAGGTGATTGAATTAGGGGTCATCTTTAAGCTTCTTTTCAGTCATACTGATATATATGGTTCTATCTGCAAAGCATTTTTAAGATCTAAAATATCTTTTCCTGTGGAATTGGGGGAGGGCGATACAGGACATTGAAACCAGGGGTGTTGTACACTTCCAGCCCTTTAGATTTTTTAAAAATTTTATTTTAAAACAGGGTCTCACTAAATCACCCACATAGAACTTGAACTTGCAATCCTCCTGCTTCAACCTCCCTAAATACTGGGATTACAGACATGCATCACCACACTTGGCCTCCTGTGGCTCTTGTAGAAGTCTTTTCTTTGTTACATTATAGCCGTTATACCCGAGTAGGTAAATGAGTCGAAGAGGGCTGAACAATTAAGTAGAAATAATGTTACATGGGTGCTGGTAAATTTGTGAGATTCGGTACAAAATCTTGCATCAAACTAGGTCAGGTCAACAGGTAATTACTGAATAACTACTCGCAGTCAAACACTAGAACTGGTGCGCATACAATACTGTGGCACTTGCCAGCGCTGAATGGACTTTCAGGCAGAACATAAGCCATGATACGATGACAATCAAAAAGCAAGTACGGCTATTGATTAATTTAACGATATTCTCTTGTGATAAATCACTGAATATATTTTTGAAGAATATTTCCCATCCAGTAAACAGCTGAAAATTCATATAGTGAGACCCCAGACACTGTCAGCATCACCTGCACTGGAGATAATTTTAATTTACTGCATCGCTCTCCCTGCCCAGCATGGACACCTTAACAATTTTACTCTAAAGACTGTCACCTTGGAACTCTTTGGTGTATTTTACAACTGGGAACTTGTTAAAATACAGAGTTTGCATAAAATGGGTAATGGAAGATCTTCACTGGCCTCTTCTTGGTTATTCTCAAAAGGCCAGTGAGCTCCCACCAAGTGACATGCTCACCACCTCATAGATTTGGAACAGCATTAAGAGAATGGGGAGTACAGCACTAAGCGCTGCCTCCTGGGATAGCTCAGTATGAGTCCCTTGGCTCTTGGAAGTGTTCTGTGATACATGTGGTAACAACCAACAACTTCAGAACTAGTTCCTTCGGCCCATCCCTTCAACCCAATGACCGCTTTGAAAGCCCTCTCACTCCGTTCCCCATCACTAAGACATACTACCTGACATCTAGAGCTTTGAGGAGGAGAGGTTAGGGACAATAGATGGGCACGGCAGAGGAAAAGGTACTCAACTATGGCATCCAGGAAGCAGAGACAGAAGGGAGAACCTGAGACAAGAATCTGTCAATGAGTACAATGCCCCCATGACCCAGTACCCCTCTAAAAACATGACGTTTGGGGAGATGTAAACTCTAACATCAACCCAGCCTCTGCTTTGGGGCCATTACCATGTCTGTCTACCAGGGCTCACAGAGAGACTGAAAGCTACGTCTAAGTATGTCTAAAGGTTCCAATTAACCTCCTCAAACAGGTCAAACCGACCTGTTTTAATCAGTCAGAGCCTTTGGGGAAAGGGATAGAAACCAACCTGAAGAACAGAAGTAGAACAGGAAATTGACTCATATGTGTAAATGGCAAGTCCATGAGGAACTGTGATACTGGAATTCACAATAAAAAAGAGATCTTTGCTGCTCGTTCTGCTTCCTAGCACCTAGCTCCCAGGGCCCTTGGCATTTCCAAAGTGTCTTTTTGTATACTAATGAGATTACTGGCTTGCAGGGTACTAACCATGTGATTAGATGATTTGGACTTTCCACCCCATTTTACCTCACCCTCAATAGCTCAGAAGGGGAAAGGGGCAGAGGTTATCAATGACCAGGTATTTATTCAATTATTCCTATGCAAAGACATTTTTGTAAAAATAAAAAAGACAGGGTTTCGGAGAGCACTTGTATGACTGAATATGTGAAAATTCTAAGAGGGCAGTGCACCCTGAAAAGGCACACAAGTGTCACACACTTTCCCCCTCCGCTGTCATATGCATCTCTTCATCTGGCTGTTCATTTGTATTCTTTATCGTCTTGAATTATAAAACAAACTGATAAGCATAAGTAACTCTTTGCCTGAGTCCTGTGAGCCATCCTACCCAAGGAACAGATCATGGAAACCCTGGTTTTACAGTTAGAGAGTTAGAAATACTGGTAAAAAACTGACACTTGTGATTGGCATCTGAAAGGGGGGCAGTCTTGTGCAACTGAGCAAGACTGTGAGTATGATGCTAACTCTAGGCAGATGGTATTGGAATTGAATTACATTGTAAGGCACCCAGCTGATGAGAACACATGTGAATGAAGAAACTCACACTTGGTCACAGAAATACTCTGAGTTACGTGTAGTAAGAACACACAAATTTGTTTCTTCCTACATTTCAGGAGTGGATATAGCTTTCAGCACAGCTGGATTCACATACCCTGTCACTAGGAATTGTGAATTTTCTGTCTTTAAGTACTGGCTTCATTCCCAGTTGGCACTCTGCAAATAGTAGCAAAGACAGCCACCAGCAGCCAAAGCTTCGCTCCTACCAGCTTAGAAATCCTGGCTGAGAGCAAATGCTTCTTTCCCAGTGGTTCTAGAAAAAGTCTCAGGGTGGATTCCTGGTCTGACTTGAGTCACATACCCATCACTTAACCAGACTTGACTACACACCCACTTTTGGGGACAGAGGATGTATCAGACTACCCACCGCACATGGACCGAGGATGCCAGGGAGACAGAAACCAAAGATAACCAAAACACAGTGCTTTGCTGCCTGAAACATTTTAACCCCCAGGAGTTCTTTCTTCAGTCTGATGAATACTAATTAATACATGAAATTCTGTTAAGTCAGAAAGAGTTGTTCCTAATTAAGAATCAGCAAATTACCAGGATAGCCCATACTCTCCCTTCCAGGTGCACCTACCTGAAAATAACCAACATCCTAATTTCCAACACCATAAATAAACGTGGCCAGTCATTATATTTCACGTAACAGAAATCATACGGCACATACTATTTTGCGATTGTGCACTCTTCCATGTGTATATTATTCGTCAATAAGTGGCTTATAAAATAGCTGCTCCTGATTTTTCCCCACCCTATCAGCATCAAAAATTGTAAAACTTTCAAGGACTTTCTCAACACTCCAGAAATGGCCTTCTCTTCAAGTGAAACAATCACTAGATAGCAAATTCTTTCAGCAGCTGCAGTAAACCACAAGTGCCAAGGTCATAGGCAGCGAGGCCTGTGAGAGGAACTGGCTGTGCTTTTTTGCCTCCCAGTCTCCCAGCCTCTGCTCCACACTCTTAACAGGTGGGCATTTGGGAAAACATCATCTTTCACTGGTCTTTGCATGTGGATGCCAGAGGTGAGCCGAGAGCAGCTGCCCATCAAGCAATGATTTGCCAGCAAACCTTCAAAGGCTCACATACAAGAGAGGCAACATCTTTGGGTCACTCCAGAATGAGGTTTAGGATCTCCCTTAATGAATGATGCAAATGACAAATACTTCCTTCACCGCTCTACACTGAAGCACATCTGTGGAGAAACCCCCAACAGTCCATAGACTCTAGGTATAAACTTCTCTACAGGGCAGAACTAGGGAAAGCTATCAGGTAAGACTGTCCATAAATAGAATGGCCAGCCTTGGAGAGTAGAACTGTGCAAAAGGACGGAGGAGAAGAAGGAGGGCGGGGGATGTAGCCCAGTGGTACAGTGCTTGCCTAACATGCATGAGATCCTAGTTCAATCCCTAGTACAAATCAATCAATCAATCAATCAATGGATGGAGGAGATTCTCTGAGGTTTGTCACAGACAGCTTCCTATAATGTACAAGAAGCTGAAAGGTTATTTCCAACATTCAGAGTTCACAATTCTAGCTAAGTCCTAGTTGGTCCTAATCAGAAATTAAACCAATGAAACCAATGCTGATTTCTCAAAAGTGAAAATGCAGAGCTACCATATGACTGAACAATTTCACTCCTAAGTCTATGCCCAAAAGAACCAGACCATAGGTGTTCAAATGAATGCTTGTACATACATGTTCATAGCAGCACTGTTCATAACAGATAAAATGTGGAACAACCCAAACATCCATCCATAAACCAATGAATAAAAATGTAGTACAAGCTGGGCATGGTGGTGCACGCTCTTAATCCCAGCACTCGGGAGGCTGAGGTAGGAGGAGCGTTGTGAGTTTGAGGCCGGCTTGGGCTACAATGGGAGCACAAGGCTGGCCTGAACTACATAGTGCGACCCTGTCTCAAAAAACTAGGCCTGGGTGTTTGGCTCAGTGGCTCAAGTGCCTGCCTGGCAGGATGAGGTTGTGAGTTCGATCCCTGGTGCCACACACAAAAAAAGTGGTACAGCCATATAAGATAGAATATTGTTTAGTCGTAGAAAGGAATAAAAGTCTGATATAGGCTACAAAATAGATGAAAACATTATGCGAAGGAAAGAAGTCAGACACCACAAAAAGGTCACATTATGACTCCATGTATGTGAACTAGCTAGAACAGTTAAATCCACAGAGAGAGCAGATTAGTGGCTTCCAAAAGCTTAGGAGGGCAGCAAATGGGAAGTTAACAGCTTAACGGGCAGAGGATCTCCTTTGGGAATGTTTTGGACCCAGACTGAGGTGTCAGTTGCACAAAACTGTGATTGCCCTAAAAACCACCAAAGTGTACACAGTAAGTCCCTGACTTAACAATGAGTTCTGGGAGAATGCACATGAGTCAGATTCATTTGGAAGTCCAACAAAGTGCGTTTTATACACCTTTGACACAAATACACCATGCATACTCTTGGAGCTTCCTAGCAGTCCCCTCCACAGCATCACTGCTTTTCCTCTGGCTTCTGGACTTCCTGGGCTCTGGTTGAGCCCCGTACACCATCACACTGTAAGGGAAGTGCACGGCAGCGCGACTGCGACAGTGACCAGCAGATGCGTGAGCCACTTCCACGATTTGTCGGCATCTACAAATGTTTGTCAGACGAGGTCCATTTGTATCTGTGAAAATTCACAGTTTGAATGTTTGTAAATCAGGGATCTACTGTACTTTTAAGTGGTCAACTTAACCTCAATAAAAATAAATAAAAACAATACTGAGCGCTCAGGCTCTGTGCTGCCCTAGGTGTCCATGCTGCCCAGCAAATCGTGCTGCCCTATCTCTCTGGATCTCTTCACCAGGCACACCCAACCCAAAACTATTTTCTAGATACAGACATTTAAAACCAAGTAAAACAACAACATCAACAAAAACAGCGGTCATCCTGAAATGACTCTTGGGCCTCTGAACACCAGCCTCCAGATTAGAATGGGAGCAGGAGACATAAATCAACCACTTGCAAGTCAAAAGGCCAAGCAACGTAGATTCTTAAACAGTCAGGAGAAATATTTTTCCTTAAACTGAAATAAGGCAAAGGAATTCAATTTAGACCAATAATGATGCACATGACCTTGAAAAGCCACAACTGTATTTGAAGGTCTCATCATCAACTATTCCACGTAGGCAAACTCAGCAATTGCTCAGTCATGGGAATTATCTATCACCCAAACATCCTCCTCTTTGTTATTTTCCTCAAAGCTGCTCTGCTTTTTAAAGCAAGAATACAGCAGGTGTTTTAAAATGTTTTCAAGTGTAAATAATTTTATGGCCTGTCTCAGGACTCAGCTGATAAGTCTCTTTGAGACTTATTTCAGGACCTCTGTGAAAATGCTGGTCTCCTAGGTGTGTGGTATGAAAGGACCCCATTCCTCACGTAGAGATTTCTCCCTCAGCCAGCTCCTTTTCTTACACTAACACACATGTGCGTGCACAGGCATGCATGTACATACACAGTAACTGGTGCTGGGTTTCCTGGAACAGATGTTTCTCGCGTGACTGAATGATCCTTACAACAAAGCAGAAAACTGACCCTTTCCTATGGCCCAGCTCAAAAGAGATGCATTTTATGGTGGAGTTGTGCACTTTTATGGTTAGGTCCCGTAGAAAAAGGAGGGATGAGTGCCTGTACTGCCTCAAGTACCTCTCAAGACAGCCACTCCTGGTAGGGCTTAAAATTAGAGGACTACAAGAAATAATTCATCCCCAGAGCTGAGCTATAAGATAGAATTTCCAGTCCTTAAGAGGCAAGAAGAGTTTTCACTCCTCCTCAAACACTAAGATCTTGCCAGAAGTACATAGGAGTCAGGGAGAATCAAACAGCAAATAGCTGTTAAGCATCAACTCTCAGTACGGCACGTGAAGTGCAAAGGGTTATAAATTGCTCTCTTGGAACCTAGAATCTTTTTGTGTGCATCCATGTGTATTAAAAACAGATAGATCTATCTTTGTAAAAAAGAATCTTCAGGTGAAAGAAATTGTCTTAAGTTGTGAGAGGGATAGAAAGAGCTGAGGACAGAGTGGGAAAATTTTTTTGCCAGCAGTTTCTCAGAAGACTAATATCTAGAATATATGAAAAACTCAAAAAAGTAGACCCCCCCAAATAAAAGACCCAATCAAAAAATGGAAAAGTGCAATGAATAAACACAGAAGCAGTACAAATGGCCAATAAATACATGAAGAAATGCTCAACATAACTGTCCATTAGAGAAATGCAAATTAAAGCAACACTAAGATTTCATCTTACCACAAAAGGAACGGTTATCATTAAGGAATAAAATGATAACAAACACTGGTGGCAAAAAAAAACTTTTCTACATTGTTGGTGGGGATATAAGTAGTACAATCACTATGGAAATTAGTATGGAGATTCCTCAAAAAATCTAAAATGAGAAATTCCATTTGATCTAGCTATTCTACTTCTAGGTATCTTCCTGAACAAGTTAAAGACATCGTATTACAGTGATACAATGCATAGCCATGCTTATAGCAGTATAATTCATAATAACTTAATCTTGGAAATGGCCTATATGTTCACCAACAGATAAATGAATAAAGAAAATGTGGTTTTCATCTACCATGGAATGCTACTCCACCATGAAGAAAAATAAACTCGCATCATTTGTAGGAAAATGGATTCACCTTGAAATTATGATGTTAAGTGAAATAAATCACACAAACTTACTTATCACATGGCTTCTCTTATACAAGAATCCAAATTATAAATAAAGAGCAAAAGAAAAGAGAGACAACAGGAAGTAAGGAGAAAGATCGTCCTCAAAGGGGAAGGGGATCAGGAGATGGAGGGTGAGGGAGGAGGGGAGGAAAGGGTGTGAAAAAAGCAATAGAGATGTGTTATGTACATATACCAAGTCCACACACGGAATGTAGACATTACGTACTGCAAACATGTGCTAAGATAAATTTTAAAAATGTTTTAAAAAGCGGGGGACAGATCTTTAACCTTACATTCCTTCCACGGAGCAGAAAACAGCTGCTGAAGGTCCAGTGAGCTGAGCTCAACATTATCTCCACCCTGAACATGCTGTGTTACCTGGTAATGGTTCCACACCCCACTTTTCCATCTGTCAGATGGGTGTCAAGCTGCCTATTGTGCAGGGTGATTTGAACATCAAGGGAGATGTGTAACTATGTATTACTATACAATATGTATTATGTGCTTATATACAAATGAGATGTAGAGCATCAAATGAGATATATAAATAGACCACAGGATATGTACACTGCATAATCACTATAATACAAATACCACACAATATAGAAATGAATCAATAGTAGTTCATAAAATAGCCATGAACTGGAGGCCAAGTGTGTTCCATACGCTATTTTAATCCCTTCAACAACCTTACTACAGAGCCAGGCGTGGTGGCGCACGCCTTTAATCCCAGCACTCTGGAGGCTGAGGTAGGAGGAGCGTTGTGAGTTCGAGGCCGGCTTGGGCTACAACACGAGCACAAGGCTGGCCAGAGCTACATAGTGCGACCCTGCCTCAAAAAACTAGGGCTGGGAGTTTGGCTCAGTGGCTTAAGCTCCTGCCCTGGCAGGCGCAAGGTTGTGAGTTCAATCCCCGGTACCGAAAAAAAAAAAAAAATTAGAAAGCAACCTTACTATAAAAATCTTATAAATGCAATCCAATTTCATAGATATTGCTTTTATAAAGGCAAACTAATCTATAGCCAAGAAATAAGTAAATCTCTGAATTTCCCCAGGACCGATAATGCTATGAAGAAATATCACATCAGGTGTGGTCATGGTTCATGGTCATCACTGCCCCACACAAGTGTCCAAAAATAAGAGCTTCTCAGCACACAGGCAATCAGGTGACTTGCATAAGTGTATTCATCTTAAAATGCCCCATTTCCCCCGCCCTTCTCTGAAATTTATACTTAACCTATTTATTATTTGCCTTAGGCATTTTTCTCAAAAGGTAGGGGTGTGTGTGTGTGCATAGTTACTCCCAGGGACATCTGACAATGTCTGAGGACATAATTCAGTTAGGGTGTGTGTGTGTGTGTATGTGTGCGTGTGTCAAGGAGAGAAGGGCAGCAGGGCAGAGAGGTCTGTTCTGTTATTGGCACCTTGTGGGTCAAGGCCAGAAGAAGCTGCCAAACCTCCTACAATGCACAGAAAAGTCCCCTGCCCCCAAACACAGAATTATCCTGCCTGAAAGGTCACTAGTGCTAAGGTTGAAAACTCCTGCCTTAGAGGCAGAGAGAGTCTTGGGTGTCTTTGATCCATAGATAATAAGTTACCATCTCCTAGCTGATCTTAAAACAAGAGTCCAGCTTCATTGCACACAGGCTTTCAGATGTGCAGCGGGAGATGGCACAGAAGGAAAAGGAGGATTGCAACCAGCTGTGCTCTCAGAGGGGTCCAAAGACATCTTACAAGATTATCAGACAGCAAGTCCACGCCTGCTCTCTGCGAGGTAGCTCTCCCTCCACTATTTGAATGCAGATATCTTCCTGGACCAAACCATGATGCCACAGTGGACTGTGCAAGGCAAAGCCTCATATAGGATGGTTCCCCGCCCCCACGCCTAGACCTGGGCCTGCCCCCCACAGTCCCGGTTGCTCTTCAATCTACAGAGAAGAAAAAAACTGCCCTGGCAACTGTTTTTCACCTGGCACTCTCGTCTCTATGTCAACTCTCTTCTTTCCAAGTGAAACTACAGCATGCTGGGTAAGATACTACTACAACACATTTACAGTTGGCCATAGACAGGCACAAGGATTAGCTCTGGCCCTATAAGAGAACCCAGAATGGGCTCTCTGTAGACCATATTCTATAGAGGAGGAAAGGGAGGCTCAGGACAGAGTGCATTTCCTAAAGTTACACAGCTCAGGGGAGGAGCAGGGCTCCAACGCTGCACTCCTGCCTCCAAGGTCAAGGCTCTTTTCACTCCATTGCACATCTGTAAGGGAGGCCCAGGAAAGCTGCACTATCATTTGCCACTCATGCAGCAGGGGGTGGAGACCCAGATGGCTGGAAGAAGAAACCTGTGAGCTTGGCTACGTTTACTGAGACACAACAGAATGAAATGTGGGCCACCCCATATTTGGCTGTCATGGCTGAGCGTGGATGTGTTGGAGAAGCTTAGCCTGGGGATCCCCCCTGCTGCAGGGAGGGAGCAGCTAGTGCTAAGTCTAAGCTGGTGCTAACCACCCCGGGTAGAGAAATGCTCCTCAAAGTGGAGAAAGAAGAGGTAAGGCAGAGGGTTTGGGGGTCCTGAATGGTTTCACTCCTTTGTGAAAGAGTCACTGAGCACGTCGGAGCCACATGAAAGGAGCACAGAGTAAACAGGGCTGATAAGATCTCCACTTCCTCAGGACTTAGATTCTAAGAGAGACACATACTAAGTACTTCAGAAATAGAGATTATCATGTTAACTGCCAGAAGAGAAACAAACTAGGAACTGCAATTAAAAAAAAAAAAAAAAAAAAAAAAAAAAACAGCTTTGGGGAGAGTGGAGCACTATGTAGAAAAAAGATGATGGAGATGCTCTTGGAGGAAATAACATTCAAGCTGAGACCTAAAGGTTAAGAAGAAGGCAGCTGTGGAGAATGGAGAAAGTGGGAGGGTGTGGGCCTTGGGCTGGGCTGTCCATGCAAGCATCCCAGGAGGCCACCATGGCCACTGGCCAGCCAGTGTCATGAGGGAGGAGCCCGTTATGCAATGCGGTCATAACTACCTCAGGCAAGGCCTTAAGTTTTGTCTAAGAGCAATGGGAAACCAGCGCTGGAAAGTTTTATGCAACAGAGACGTGTCTGTTTTGAAATTTCATTTGGCACAGTGGAAGGAGTAGCCTAGAGAAGACCAATAATGGGGCTTGTTTGGGTTAAGGTGAAAGTGCTTTGCATAAGGACAGCAGTAAATCACCTGAATGAGAATGAGACAAGTGCAGGATAAATGTGAAAGTAGAGTTGCCCAGTGGCTGCTCTGTGGGTGAAAGGAAGGAATGAAGACTGCCAGCTATGTTTTTGAATTAAGGCAATTACTAAGTGAGGGCATTTGCCCAGATGAAGAAATCTAGAAAATAAACAGATTTATTGCAAAGTAGGGTCCTGTATTCTAACTCTCTAAGCCAAGCTCAGTCTTAAAAATATCCTCATCCTTAGCCTTCTCATTATTAATAAATGTTTATTGACCAAATATAACTTCAAAGCACTGCTACAAAGACTCATTTTTTAAGGTTGGAAAGGTGGAAAAAAATTGCAAAATGGCAGACATAATTTAATTGCATTTAAGTCTTTTAAGAAAAGACAGTATATAAATATACAAACACTAGTTACAGAAGGATTTGTACTTACCACTTCATACTTTTCTCTCATTATTACTTTCATAACTTTAGAAAAAGGAGGTACTCCTTTGGGGTTAGGCCTTGTATTTCCAAAAGGCCTCTCTGCAAATGTGCTATTTCCTAATGGAAGCCATAATCTATTAGGACATCCAAAGAGAGTAGAGTTGAGAGGGAAAAAGACAGAAGCCAAGACAATTATGCAGAGAGTCCTGTACAGAAGACCCTGAGTTCATTCCAGGCAGCTCTCACATGGGGCCCCCACTAAAGCATTCAGATTCCAATCATCCTTTTCTTCTTGCTTCATCAGCTCCCAATTTTCTAACCTGGTACACCTACTGTGGAGGCCTGGTACCGGCAGACAGTAAGGGCCATATTGATTTGGCTCCAAGCTGCCCCTGACACTCTATTTGCAGAATTTTGCATCTCATGGTCCTGTACATCTTTAGAGTTGAAGTCAGAAACTTGCTTTCTCAGCTTCCCTTGCAACTAGGGTGCAGTCATGTGACCTGGACTCTGCCAATCAGAAGTGAGAGGTATGAAGTGTGGAAGCCATTTTGACAAACAGCAGATATCCAAATTTCAGAGACAACAGTAGCACAGGATCTTTGCTATGATTTGAATATGATCTGTCCCCACCAAAACTCACACTGAAGCTTATCACTGTGACAGTGTGTGGGGGGTGAACCCTAGTGGAAGGTGCTTGGCTCATGGGGGCAGAGCCCTCATGAGTAGACTAATGCCTTCTTATGAAAATGATCAAGTTCTCCTTTCATAGGACTGGATTAGTTACTGTAAGAGTGGGTTGATAAAAAGTGAGTTCGGCCTCCTCTGCTATGTCTTGCAGACTGTGTTCTCTAGTAGCAGGGACTCTAGGAGGATTAAGTTTGGAGATGATCACAGGTTTTCTTTATGGCACCTATCGCTACCATAACTGTATCTCTGCATTTCTTTCTCAGACCAGACTTATTCTCTTTGAGGGCAGAGCCAGCATTTTGGGCACATCTCCACGTGTTCACCGCGAACATGGGGCACTTAGTCAGCACTCAACACGGGGGGCCTGCTGCGTGGCCTGGACTGGGTTTAGAATTGCAAAGGTCAGATACACAGCTGGCATGAAAGCAGGTCTACTGTCTCGTAGCTACATTTCCTTTCTCTCTCTCTCTCTCTTGTTTCATTTTGTTTGCATTATGAGAGGTCAGACCCTAGGCCTTCATACTGAGCTACATCACCATCTTCCCTTTTTGCTTTTTTTTTTTTTTTGAGACAGGGTCTCCCTAAGTCACCACCTTGCCCAGGCTGGGCATGAACTTGTCATCCTCCTATTTTGGCCTCTCAAAAGCCCTGGGATTACAGGTGTGCACTACCACACCTGGCTTTTTGGGTAAATATTTTAAAGGATAGTATAGTGACTGTATTTGCTTTTCTGTATTCTTCATTTTCTGGCATCTGGGGGATTGTTGACCGGAGAGAAAGTATCCCTCCAAGGCCTGGCAGTTCTTAGAGATAGTAAACTGTTTGCCCTCAACACACTTTTCATACGCAAACAGAACAATCAAGAGGCCATATCTTCTTCCTCCCCCTACCCCCCATCTACAGCCTCTTACAGTAAACTCAACAGTCACCTCCTACCCTAATCATTCCAGAGCCTCGTCCCCAGGATCTGAAGTCCATTGAAATTACTCAGAGCAACCAATATTGGGGGTAGGGGGTTACTGGTGACTGAATCCAGTGTCTTCACACTGAACTACATCCTCGACCCTTTTTATTTTTTTGAGTCAAGGTCTCACTAAAGTGCTAAGTAAACCATGCTGGCCTCAAACTTGCAACCCTGTCTACCCTGCCATGCCGACTCCCTTCCCCCAAAACCACAATAAAGTCATTTACACACTTGTCCCCTCTCTTTTCTGCTTCCAGATCAGCCCTGGTGCTTCTGTGGCTTTGTGTCACATGCTGTGTATCCAATTTCTAGGGACCTGCTTCGTGACAGGCATTCCTGTGCCTGCGTGTCCTATATACCTGATTAAAGCAAATCATGGGTGCACTTAAAAGACAGATGGTTAAATGTGAATAAGCATGCAGTAACTGCAAATTAACAGCTGATTCCTTCCAAGCAGTGTAGAGTACATCTTCTTCACAAGAGAGAAAGGAGATGATGGTTCTATGCATCGTGCTAAAATGGGATGGAAGTAGAAGAGGAAGCCACTTTGGGGAAGAGACGGATCAAAGCCCATCATGGGCACCCCAATCTAGTATGAGGTCATAGGTTTGGGACAAGAACGAAGAACAAAGAAAGAGCAGAAGGAGGCCTTCGCCCACAGAGCTTGTGCAGGCTGTGAGGATGCAGATCGAGTCAGTCAACACTTGGCGCATCAAAGTGAGTGTGTTCCTTTTCAGCAAAGAGTTTATTAAAGCCACACAAACCAACAAAACAAAGAGATGAAGGAAACATCCCTTGTATGATGTTCGTTTCTTGTGGCATCAGAAGCTCCCATTAATCCAAAATGAGGAAATGAGGTCATGGGTACACAAACCATGCATCAGACAGTCTGTGAACACTCCACAAATTATACACGTATTGCTGTTCTTACTGATGCACAAGCATATTCTCTAGATGGCTTGTCTAGCAAACAACTTTCAGTTGATCATCTCAACAAAGTGAAAGCTGGGCATGGTGGCACACACCAATGCTAGCACTTGGTAGGCTGAGGCAGGAGGATTGTGAGTTTGAGCCCAGTGTGGACTGCATAGTGAAACCCTGTCTCAAAAAACAAACAAACAAAAAATTAAATTTATTTATCATGAATGGCTGCCCTGTATATAATTTCATTTTCCCTAGATGAACCCAAATGCAATTTAAGGTGTCATTCAGCTTCTGATACGTTATGAATAACCCTGATTGTCTCTGTGTATTAATGATCATAGAGTATATCTTAATTGTATTTGGTCCTAGATAAACACAAGGTGGTCAGTGGGAATATTGACTTAAGCATTTTCATACTAACCATTCAAACAACAGGCAAAAAGGACTGTGGAATTGTGGACACATGTGGAGCCTATGGACACCTCATCAGGGCTCACAGCTGTATCACCAGTGGTTGCCCAACAAGCTTGCCAGAACCAGTATCTGGGGTACCTGACTAAACAGCTCTACCTTGGCCCTGGCTGACCGCCTTGATTTCCAATCAAGGCAAACAGTCGATCCTGAGGCGGTAAACCCATTTCCATCATAGATATCTCTTTTCAGGAACAGAGTCAATGTATTCAAATCTTCCTCTGATGCTTGTATCAGGTCGCTAACATCAGGAGAAATAGCAACTTACTGGGAGCCGGAAGGATGGATACTAAGATGTATCCTTGACTTCAATTATCTAACAACAGCCTAATTGGGCATAATTAGTATGCAGATGAATAGATAATTAATGATGGGTAGTAGTATCTAATGGTGAAAACTCACTCAGCCTAAGGTTGTAGAAATCCAGAAGCTGAGGTGCCCCAGCAAAACCTCAGGAAGGAGGCAGGCACTGAAAGGTCAAGCCGGTTGCAGATAATCTGTAAGAAGGAAATGAGCCATGCACAGAGAGCATGGGGGAAAACACATGGAAACTTAGGGGCCAGTAAGCATACCTTTCTCCCTTCTAGTAAAACCAAAGCAGGAGAGGCTGGGGATTTAGCTCGGTGGCTCAAGTGCTTACCTGGTAAGCACGAGGTCGTGAGTTCAATTCCTGGTACAAAACAAACAAACAAAAACAAAAACAAAAGCACACCAGGGTTGAACCCAGGTATAAACTAAGAGATGCTACTCCTCAAATTCACACCCAAGAGAGAACCAATACAGCAAAATGCTGAGACTAAGTATTCTTCCAAAGGCCCCATCCAAAAGTAGTTTATCCTCAAAGATTGCTATTTTAGGTGGGCATGGTGACACATTTCTGTAATTCCAGCACTTTGGGAGGCTGAGGCAAGAGGGCTGTCATGAGTGTAAGGCCAGCCTGAACTACACAGAGAGATCCAAATCAAACCAACCAAAACAAAGCCAATAAAGATAGCTTTCTCCAATGCCTCCCTGCATGAGTATACTATGCTACCGTCCTTTGAGAAGTTAAGCCTGACTTGTAGCCCACTCTTTTGAATTTGAGCTGCTCAGTGACTGCTCCATCTATGTAGTAGGGTAGAAGAGATACTGTGCCAGTGTTGGTCCTCACCTTTAATAAGATTAGAAGTTTGGCTTCCTCCTCTTGGGATCCTTGAACTCGCATGTAAGAATCTGGTGACCTGGCTAGAGAGTCACATGGAGAGACTAAATGGAAAGGGAGAGACCACAGGGAGAAAGAGAGGGAACAGTTCAGTCACCTCCCTGCCCCAGCTGAATCCAACCTTCCTGTTCCTTCCTGCCAAGGCCTCTAACTTGAGAGCAAAGCCTTCATGGACCCTCTGGACCAGCTGAGCTACACATTAAATTCCGCCAAAGGAACCAGAGTCAGTGCCACATCAAGTAGAAAGCTGCTTTGCTAAATTCTGCCCGAATTCATAACCCTGTTCTCTTAATTCACCAAGGTCAAAGGAGATTGCACTGCAGCAGATGGATAACCAAGATTTTCTGCACATAGGCAATCAAGCACCTCTGAGGACTATAGATTCTCATGCTGTTCCCTGCAAGTTCCCTAGCTCTTGCCACATCCAGGACAAGCCTGGGACCTGCATTTTGGTCCAAAATGTCACATTCCAATCACCCAGATTGGCCTCAGCTCACTGCCAACTTTTCTCCCTTTAGTTGACATGTACAATTTCTCAGGAACCCAAGTTAATTACTGACTTCAAGACTCAAAGGTTCCAAGTGTTGTCTATTTGTTGTTCTATTTTTAAAGGCAAAAGTCTCCTCCTTCTGAGGCAAGTGCGTTTGAGGGCTGCAGCTTGTGCTTGGGTTAGAGTGTAGAGTGCAGAGGATCTGTCGCCTGGCCTGCTGGAACTTGGCATGGGCCTGAGGCTTTCAGGGTTCAACTGGCTCATTTTGCATATGACGGCACCGAGGCTTGTGTGTGACATGTGGTTATTTCAGGGTCAAAGAGGAGGTCAGTAAGGACTGCAGCCAGATACCACTCTGAGTCTCGGTTCAGTTCAGGGGTGAACTGCTTCCTCTCTACCTCCCTGTATGGAGGTGGGGGAAGGAAGCTGACAGTGCCACAGAAAGGCCTTCACGCACACATTCCGGTTAGTGTGTCCTTTAGGGTCCCCTTGGTTTAAGGCATACATGCACACAAAAACTATAGGACTAATTCTGTTAGTTCATCAAAAAGAATCGTTTGTGTTGTCATTACTTAATCGATCATTTCTTATGCCTAGATCTTGCAACCTGAACAACTACTTCTAAGATAACAATATGCAATATGTTAGCTAGTTTTGATTTCTTACTGTTTTTTTTCTTGAAATTCTGTATTATTTCTATTTTATGTTTTGCTTTTTAAAATTAAAAAACAAAGCAAAACAAAACAAAAACAGGTCTGCTTCTGCTCTGGGGTCTCACTATAGTTTGAATATGGGTGGGGTCCTCTGAAATCCTGTACATAAGGCTTGGTCTCAGAGTGGTGTATTGGGAAGTGCTGTGGACTTTTAAGAGATGGGGCCAAGTGGGAGGGCAGAGGGCCTCATGTCTCGGGGCTATGCCCTCAAAGGGTATTGTGGGACCCAGTATCTCAGACTCTCTGAGGACTGAGATGTGATTTCTCTGACATACACCTGCCTTGTCATTTGGCATCCTCACTAGAGGTCCAAACCAATGGGGCCACTTGGTCTTGAACTCAAATGTCTAAAAGTATGAGCAAAATAAATGATTTCTTTTTATTAAGTCATTTGCCTCAGGTATATGGTTGTAATAACATGAAGCTAATTCAGGTTTCTATGCAAGAGCTCAATGAAAACTCACCATAGGCAAAAGCAAAGAGACCCTCTCCTGCATTTTGAACTCTCATCCCCACACCCTAACACACAGGCACACAGTAGCCCAGGGCATAGTACATTTTCTGGTTTAGTGGTGTTCACGTGTATCCTCTGCCCTTTAATTATGCTGGACTGCATGTTCTGGTGCAAAGCCACAGAGATGAGCCTTGCTGGCTTTGTTTTAGCAAAAAGCATGGGCGGGGGGTGGGGGTAGGTCTGGATCTCTTTACCAAGACTTATTCACCAGTTAACATCCTGTGTGGACCCTGGCATCCAGACATACCTTTTCTTTTCTTCTTTTTTTAAATTTTTTGTACTGGGTATTGAACCTATGGCCTTTGCACTAAGTTACATCCTCAGCCTTTTAAAAAATTTTAATTGTGAGACAGGGTCTTGCTATGTTGCAAGGCTGGGCTCAGACCCGTGATCTTTCTGCCTTAGCATCTCCATGGTGGGATTACAAGCATGTGCCACCATGCCTGGCTAGACAAGCCTGTAGCTACTCTGGCCTTGGTTTAATATTAAAGCTTGGAGACATCCTGGAGACACAAACCCTGGTAATTCTCACAAGGCATTATTAAAAATTATTGTAACATGTACTTTTTATTATAAATGATAACTTCCACCACGTCAAATGCTATACTGGGTACTTTGTTAACAGGTTACTGCATTAATACCCACCATGACCTGCAAAGGTGGGGCTTGAGGAGCTCTTTTCTTTACAGGTGAGAAGTTTGGGAAGGTTGTTGAAAGGAAAAGACTAAAGCTGAAGGCTCTTATAACCACTTGCCAGTCCAACTATTAATACACAGGAAGATCAAAAATTGTGTGGGGGGGGTTGGGTCAGGGAGGTTCCAATCAGAAGACAACTAGCCTGCCTTCCTGGTGAGTGGAGTGACTGGTGCAGACTCCAGGAAGAGAAAGATCTGTGCCTCCCATGCACCTACGGGCGTGCAGGCTGAGAATCAAGACCCCCCCACCCCCCACCCCCACCGTAAGCAACCTGCTGGTTTAGAGGACCGGCTAAGTTGATAGCAACTAAGGTACATAAAGCAACTAAATGCTTGTAGTGTTTGGTTGATTTTACAGGCAGTCTGAACATCTCTTGGGAAGATGACAGCATGCAATGTAGGAAATATGAGGGATTCCCTTCTGTCTTGTCTTTGAAGCCCAATACTGTTCTCATTGTTTTGCTTTATTCTTTTTTTTTTTTTTTTTTTTT